>QQSL01000050.1:0-131055 GCA_003693665.1 Chaetothyriales sp. CBS 134920
CCATCCCTGACGATCTATACCACGCCGAGTATGACAATCGCTACTACATCTTCTTGAGCCGAGTTCCTGGAGACACCCTCGATAGCTTGTGGCCTAGCCTGGATGAGTCAACAAGACAGAAGTATGCTGAGAGGATTGTGGAGGTCTGCAAGGAGCTGACCATCCCTGCTCCTATCGGAAGCACCATCAGTGGCGTGGACGGAGGCCATCTTACAGAACGCTATCTCAGTTCAGAGAAGAGGAACTGCAAGCCTGAGAGTCTACTCAAAAGCTGCAAGGAGATTGGCATGGACTACTCAACTCTTGTCTTCTACCATTGTGACTTGGGCCCAACTAATATATTGCTCACTGATCCAGCCACTGGATCTATTGGTGTCATTGACTGGGAAACTGCAGGATTTATACCAAGGGACTGGGTCAGTACTAAGTTCCGTGTTTCCGGTGGAATGGATCTGTCTACTGGTGATCCAGTTGATTTTAGAAAGAGGGTGGGAACTCACTTGGGAGCCTTGGGCTACACAGATTTTGGACTAAAGTATATGGCCTGGCTTAGTGACTAAGAAGACTAGGTACAGATGAAATGTCGAGGAGGAGGAATGGACAGAGAGAGCAGCAGGATTTTGGGATTTTGGGATTTTGGGATTTTGGTTTGCCACATACCTATGTAGTAGCGATTAGGACCGAATATCTATATCACTCTGACCTCGTCAACGAGCAGCTGAGAGTTTGGGCAATTGAGCATATTTACCCCGCAGAGTTTCTAGACACGGCACAAAGCTACAACATGATTGTGTTCTTCCACACTAGGACTAGTGAGTTGTTGCTACAGCAACTGTCTACACTAAAACCCAATTGCACTTACCTAATAATAGTAGCAGCATCATCAGTGGGGGCCATGAGCCATTTTTAGCAAGAAGCTAAGAAGCTAAGAATGGCTAACAAACAGTTAAGAGGCAGGAACAGTAATGACATTACAGTGCTTCAACTTCTGTGTCCAGTCCGGACCAAGAAGGATTCAAACTGAATGAATCAGACTGCTGATCATAGATCCAACCCTGCCAGTCCCCCGCCCCCTCTTTCAGGGGCTTTTATTAGAAAGGCCCAGCGTATGTGGCATTTTCCAGATGAATTACGCTGAATATAAATTGAAGGTTATTTTATTCGACTCCCCATCATCATGCTGCCAACTTCTGCTCCAGATCTGCCCAGCGCCCCTTCCTCAAGGGATCGAGCCTCTTGAGCTTCTCCAGATGTGCTTGCACTCTCTCCCTTTGCTCTTCCTCAATCCTGCCTCGGCCGACCTCAGCTTGTATAAGAGCAATCTCGACCAATGCTTGAAAGACCCATTTGCAGTCGTCAGCGTCTTCAAGAAGCTCCTCAACAAACTCTCGCTCTTTGGCTAGATACTCTTGTCGCTCTTCGTCGCTCAGATTAGGTGCCATTGTGGCTGGCGCTGTTCGAGGGTCAAAGGCGCACATCAAATTCTGGTGATAGAACCACAGCGACTGGTCGTAGGGGTCAAACAGCGCCTTGTGTATCAGCTCCAGTTCTACTTCGGTTAGCGACTACACCAACATCAGCGGGCAACCTACCTTGGTCAAGCAGGCGCCTCCTCTCCTCGTCTGATGCCTGTTGCTCGTTTAGTGTCCGCAAGAGTAGCTGCGATCGATTGTGCCAGGCCGAGAAATTCGACAGGTTGGCTTTGATCATCTTGGTAGTGTAGTCGAGTTCACTCCTGGCCATGCTCTCGCCCTTTAGCTGCTCCAGGCTGGTGATGACCATCCTGCGATAGCCCCAGCCGTGGAAGTTTCGACTGTCCCGCGTGAGCATCTTCCCAACGAGACCGAGTTCCTCTGTCCAAAGCGCGGTCGATTTCTCCGTGGGAACCAGTCGTGTAGCCTGCTCCAGAAGCCATAGCCGATGGTTCCAGATCCAGTAGCATTTGGGGAATTTCAACAGCAGCGGGAATAGAAACTGCAAGTCCAGCTGGATGAAATCGAGCACCTGTGCCGCTTTGGCTTCCTCTGTCAGGTCTCCTGCCTCGACTTGCGCCACCAGGCTGTTGATCTCGTGTACATAGATCCGTCGACGATGATTCCAGACCGTGTAGTACTCTGGGTTCTGCCTCAGCAGTTCGGCCGTCTTTTGGAGAAGCCCAGGCGTGAACTCCTTTTTCTCAACCTGCCACCACTAGTCAGCACCACATCTCAGTCCTCCCGACAATAAGATCCGTCGACAGTACCTTCTCATTGACCTCCTTAACCAAACTCTGATACGCCCGGATCTGGTCGAGCTCTTTCTGTGTTGGCTCCTTGTGCTCACTCTGGGCGGCGGTACGAGAGATGCCGTGCTTCAATGGTGATTTAGTGCCTGGTCATTGCTTCATTCACACAACACATCTTACACTGGCCATCGTGGATGAAGCACGCTTCCTGCGCCCTTGCTCCAGAGACTGAGTTGGAAATGATTCAGATCAACACGGTCGCACCTGCTCCACGAATGCAAAAGTGCGTCACATCAATGGAAGGTGCAACTGGGCTTTGGAGGCAACAGCCAAACCCAAGAAAGACCACCTCGCCTCGCCCGTCACCGCCGCTGCGTCCACCACCACCGCATTCGACTTGTGCAGGGCCGTGCTACTGACATTCATACCGGGCATTTTCAGATCCATCAGACAGACATTACCCGCTCTCATATTGTACCCGGCATGACCTTGGCCGTCGTCGTGACGCCAGGATTGGGCTTCTGAGCTTTCCAGCCGATGACCAGCATTGCCATCCCTCTCCATTCCAGCATGAACGGCGAACAGGATCAATTGCAGCGACTCTGGTCTCTCCTTGGGAACTCCCGTCCCCCCCGCTTATCCCAACGCGTCTTCTTCCCGCCCTCATTCCAACAGTCCAATGCCCTCCATGGACGATGCCTTCGGTCCTACCCAGTCGAGAAACACAACCGACCCTTCAGCTACTAGAATTTTGCTGTCATCGGCCTCGGGATCATCGCCATCGGCCTCTTCTTCGTCATACTCCTCTACAGATGGAGCTATAGCTTCTTGCTCCAACCGACGGATGAGGAGATCAGCACCTGGCCAGACCAGTCAGAAGAAACCAAGAGTCAACTACCTTCACGGGGACATTTCAATCAAGATTGTGAAGGATTCCAATTCGGGTCAACAAGCCAACAAGTCAACAAGCCCGTCTGTCCGGCGACGATGCATCGGTGGCAATCCTGATATGACTTTTACAGTGCCAGACCGCTACATCTCCATGAGAACCGAAGCCGGACAGAAGCGAGATGCGTACCACACAAGCAAAGCCCCATCGTCTCTTAGAGGCCGCGAGTTGTACGAGAGAAGTCGACCAGACACGTCCGATCCTTTCACTTCAACTCCAGAATCACGGTCGACTCAATTTATAAGGCGTCAGAGGACTGTCGACATGTACCAGTTACGACCGCCTCACCACACGCCCTCCTTCATCTACAGTCCTGATGCCGGTTCTGTCGCGCATGACCCTAGGCCTGGGGCCGAGTCTCTGAGACAACTGTCCTGGTCTGGCTTTTGGACCGTGGGCGGGAGCATGGCGTCCTACTTTGGGCAACTACAGGCGGTTGACGTCGGTGGCAACATCACTCTTGCAAGTGGTACCAATGCTACCATGCATACTCCTGCTTTCCTTGATACGCCGAGTCGAGACGATAAGGTCAGGGCGCAAGAAAGACGGCTCGCGCTTGCTTTGAACCTCGACCCTGCAGCCCGAGTCCTGGATGCCAACGACCGAGCAGCTACCAAGCGTGCAGGCGGTGCCGGTTCTCCTGCTATCAGATGGAACCATGGAGGTTGGACTAAGCCACATCATATCAAAGGTTTGTGCGGTAAAACAGAAGACGCGCTGCAGAGACGCTAACTATCACCAGAACCCGTCATCACTCGGAGTATGAAATTGAAAGAGACAGAGAAAAGCATGTCCACGGTTGCCTTTCGCGTCCTCGATGCGCCTCTCCTAAGAGACGACTTCTACTGCTCAATCCTTGCGTACAGCTTCACCTCCCGCACTCTGGCCGTTGCATTGACGAACAAAGTCTATCTTTGGACTGAAGAATATGGCGTCCGATATCCGCCGCTTCCGACAGCGAGAGCAACAAACTTCGTGACGTCGCTTGCATTCTCCTCGGATGAGGGCCGCAAGTCTATTCTTGCGATCGCTCGGCACAATGGCAATGTCTCGCTTTGGAGCCTGTTGGAACCACGGCCCCGACTCGAAGCGCCACATCCCTTCCCAGCTTGTTGCGTGGCCTGGCGACCTGTTCTATCCTACCGGCAGTCATGTAGGACCCATGCCCTCATTGCTTCCGAGGATCTCCTCGTTGGAGACGATAGTGGCCGAATATACTACTACTCGGTAGAGTGGCCCGAGTTTGGAGCTGGTGCAATGGCCTTGCTGGTTAAGTTGGATGCACACAGCCAGAATATATGCGGCTTAGCCTGGTCTCCCCTTGGTGATACCTTTGTCTCTGGTGGCAATGACAACATAGCACTGCTATTCAAAGTGGAAACAGTGCTCAAACAGGATGATCAACCTCATTTGCAAGACCCAGAAGCAAACATTGCAAGTCTGCAATCGCCAACAGCTCTGGGGCAACCGATGGCTGTGCCTCCAGGCGTGATTACACCTCCGCCGACACCACCTCCAGACTATATCAGAGGGAGTCATCCAAATTTGGACCCGTTTCCGCCACCTAGAACTCCCGAATCTGGACATGGCCTATCATTCCCCCATTGGCAACAACCACACACCATGACTCCAAGCCGGCATATCACCTTTCCGCTGACACCACCAATTTTTGGAGGGCCTCTACGTGGTCAAGGGTACGATGGGCCTGTGCTGCAGAACGGACTAGCCAGTCCTCGTATTGCTGGAAAGATGAATTTGCACTGTGTTTCGTTCTACCACTCGGCTGCGGTCAAAGCAATTGCCTTTGCATCGTGGCAACCAAGTCTTCTTGCCACTAGTGGAGGCACAAATGACCGGCAGATTCATTTCCACCATGCAGATTCCGGGTGCAGTCTTGCTGTGATCAATGTCTTTGCTCAGGTGACCAGTTTGACATGGAGCACCACTCGCCGTGAAATTGTGGCCACGTTTGGCTACGCCCAGCCCGACCATGAAATCCGGGTTGCAGTCTTTGCCTGGCCTAGCTGCGAATGCGTGGTCAGTATTCCGTAGGAACGGAAGGCCAATGGTGACATTGGAAGAGCACTCTGGGCTATCCCATATCCTGGCGGGCCGAATGATGCCGCACCATTTCGCAGACGTGGCGGCAATGGATTCGCAGCTTAGGAGGCCGTGCAACTGAGCGAAGATCCAAGTTGGATACAAGACAATGACCCAGAGGATATAGAGGGCCAAGGTATTACTCGCCCCGGCATCAGATCGTCGCGCACCGATAGGTCCTCTCAAGTGCGCCACGCGGGCAGTCAAGGACGTGTTGTCAGCGATGAACTGTCCAGAACACGAGCACAGTTGAGAGTTGAGGGCGAGCGTTGGGCGTCGCGGACGGTGGAGGAAGGCAGTCTGATTATTGCATGTAGCGATCAAAAGGTCAAGTTTTTCGAGGTGTGGCCGGGCAAGAGCAAGGGCCGAGGCGGAGGGCTCGGAGGGAAGGAGGGCGTCCTGGGTGGGAGTAGGGTGCTGGAGGCCTGTGATGACTGGCTCGCAGTTGATGAGGTGGCAAGAGGGATTGGCGATGTGATTCGATGAGAGAGAGTCCAGGGAATTGGAGGGAATTATCCTTATCACTTGGGAGAAGAAGCGGCGATTATCCATACCATAGCATTAACCAGGGATAGACCACCACAGTATCAATCAGGGATACCACCACAGTATCAATCAGGGATACCACCACAGTATCATTGCCACGAACACGACTTGAATTCAGAGATGCTGCAATCATGATTGATCCTCTGGGACGCATCGATGGGTATCTACTATATCCCCTCTATCTCTCTCAAAGACACAGACACACGCACTTGAAACCCCCCTTGATACAATCTCCTATTCAATCTTTGACCATGCACAATATATGTGACCGATGTCGCCCCTTTCATACTCAAATTTTCTCTTTTCAACATAGAGAGAGAATCCTGGCGCGGAATGGGATTGATTGATCAAAAAGCGATTGATCGATTAAAAACAAACGACACATACAACTTTTCCTTCTTTCTCAATGTTCTTCTTCTATGATTCGTTCTGGCACAGCAGGAAGAAGAAGAAGAAGAAGAAGAAGAAGAATATTCATCTTCCTCTACTTGGACTTTATCAGCGACGGGATCTCTTCTTGGCAGGTTTCTTGGACGATTTCGGTTGATTGTCGTCATCGTCATCACTCGAAGGTGCGGCATCGTCGAGAAGCGGGTTGTGCGCTTTTGGGTCCTGCTCGATGGGGCCGTCGTCGATGAAACTGTCCAGGTCTGAGTCATCTTCGTCGTCGTCTCCGTCGTCATTGTCAGACGAGGGGGCGTCGGAGTCATTGTCTGAGGAGTCGTCGTCGTCATCGTCTTCCTCTTCATCCTCTTCGGCTATGTCATCGATGATTCTGTTGTGGCGAGGGTTGGTGGATGAGGTGGGGCCATTGGCGGCACTGTCTTCATCAGATTCTGCGTCTTCGTCATCGGAAGAGTGATGATTGATGCCGTTGGCGAGCGGCATGTCGTCTTCGTCTTCGTCGTCGCTATCTCCGCCAACGAGGTCTTCGAGAGCGGCTAGTGACTTGGGTTGGCGTCCTGTGCGTCTCTTCTTTGCGTTTCCGTCGGCATCAATGTCCTCGTCGCTCGACCAGTTGTCGGCCTCCCCTTCGACAAGCACCACGCTGCCGGCCTGCTGCTGGCGAGTGACGCGTTCTGCAGCTAGCTGTCTTCGAAGGCGCAGTTGCGCGTCGAGCATATCCAGCTTGCCCTTCAGCAGAAGCAAAGGCTGCAGCGTCTTCGCGCGCTGATCGAGCACCTTGAAGAGCGTCTTGAGCTTGGCCTTTGCCTCGGGCATGGTGGAAAGAACTGCGCCGTGAGCGACGCACAGCTGCTGTACCCAGACTTGCAGATCTCCATATCGGCCCGGCCGGGAGGCCATGCGCTCTGCAATCTTGCCGAGGAGGGTTCCTGCCAGAGAAGATTCCAGGCGTTGGATTGTGTTAGCGATCACGCCATGATCGGTCGTGTGCAGACAGGCCTCGAGAAGGGTGCGGTCATTGGTGCGCAGTGCCTGTGTCAGAACTGTACCGAGCGACAGGCCGGTGGGAAGGGAGAGGACACCATTGTCAACAGCGGGTGCATGGGAGTCGCTGGCAGCGAACGAGGCAATGTCAATCGTTCCACGATTGCGGGCAGCCACTAGGTCGCCGAAGGAGGGCTCTTGGCCGGCTTCACCTTCGGTATGGCTGTCCTGCTTGGCCACTTGTGCTGCCACAGCATTTGGAGCATCTTGCATCTCAGTGTCAACGTCCTCCTCGTCAACCTCGGACTCAGCAGCGACCTCATCAGCTTCCTCCTCGTCATCTTCGCTCTCGCCATTGTCGCTGTCATCAAGCTCGATGGCTGCTGCCTGTGAGCTGCCTTCGGCTCCGCCATTGACCACCACTGTATGAGACTCGTCGATCTGTGTCTTGGCCATAGTCTTGGCTCCATTCGTGGTGGCGGTATTGAGGCTGGAAGCAGCCTTGTTGCGGGCCACTTCCTTGACACCGTCGAAGAGCAGCTCGCCTGTTTCCTCATCTTGCCAGCGAATTCTCTGGAATGTGAGCTCGACCCCGCTGTATACTGAAGCGACGTGCAGTTCAGGTCCCTGTATAGAGGCTGCAAAAATCGGCACCTTTGTTTTCTTGGCGTCTGAGTTGACGAGGTAGACTTTGGCGGTTGCTCGCTTGGTGAGATTCTTGCGGCTGGACTCGAGGCCTGCATCTGACTTGGTCGGCTGAACAAAGGGTCGCATAAATAGCTCGACGGCGCCATCTTTGGTCGTGACAGAGAGCAACTGCTCGGTCCACGCACCAGACTGGCCATGGTAGAGGTCGGCATCGGTCACTTCGTCTGCAGACAGCAGCGTACGTACAAGGCGCTTCTGCTCAACGCTGTGGACGTGAATGTGTCGCCCAGTGTCAGCGGAGAGAAAGAACTCGTCACCGGTGGTGTTCTCTCTGTCATGATTCGATCGGAGAAGCACCGTCACGGGCCTTCTCATTGAGTCAAAGCTCTGAATGCTGAGTTCGTCACCGGCACCAATAGCGAGCATGTAAGGGGTGGTGAAGGCACACAGAATGTCGGCGATCTCCCGCGAATGACTGGGCAGTGACAGCACATGGATGGCGGGGTCAGGCAGCGCAATCGACCGCACTGGCTGCCCGGTTTGCAGGTTCCATTGTACCAGCTTGCCGTCACCGCCCAGGCTCCATGCGTCGCCTCGCTCGTGCTGGGAAAATTTGAAGTCCCGAATGCCGCGCTCGTGACCGCCAACGAGACTGCCGAAGGTGGTGGCAGCTGCAGGCGAGAAGAGGACTATTTCCGCATCACTGGTGCCATATGCAACAACCACCTCCTCACCGCTTCTCGACTTCTTCTTGCCTGACCGACCCCAATCGAGGCAGGTGATCGAGGTCAATGGCTTGGCATTGTGTTGGCAGCGAAGGCGCCCGGTGTTGGTGTCGTGGATGCGGAGCTGTTGAGACTCGAATCCCTGAATGACGGATGCAAACAGGCGCAACTGATAGCGTGACGGCGCGAAGCTCGCTTTCAAAATCGACGACTTCGAGGAGGAGGAAGCGGCCGTCGAGGGAAGCGCAGGAGCAGCGACCGAGGAGGAGGTCTTGGCAGACACCGTGGTCACAGATTGCCTACTCATGTTGAACACTGGCAGGGGATCGATGCAGACTTACAAGCACTGCAGCAGCATTGTGCAAAGAAAAAGAGTGCAGCCGAGTCACTGGCGCTCTATTGCAGCTCGAATACTCGGATTTGTGCCAAACTTTTCTGCGGACTTTGGCGGAGTTTAAGAATTCTGGCACTATATTATTTGTGGCTTAGTGCGACAGCATGCCAAGAGCCATCAAGTTTTTTCTTAGTTTTTCTTTTTACCACAAATAATACTACGCAGTACGTAACTTGCTGCGTACGCCAGTCTCTGTGCCGCAATTACCCACTTAAAGCTCAATATTTTTCGCCTAACTTATCATCTCGATCGAAAAAAAAAGTGTCACGACACATTGCCTTCTCTTTGATTGCCTGGTGTCTGGCAAAATTCGTGTCCCCTGTCATGGCCGTCACAACAGGAGTGAGGTTTTGAGGCAATCATCAACTGATCACGGAGGGTTCCGATTGACATTCTGATCATGGCAGGATGCTCCTTCCTCTCCAGAGTTGATTTAAGGGAGAGCTTTTTTCCTTCTTCAGTCCAGAGGTCGACGAAATCGACTGGTGCGGAAGCGACGAAACAGCACCCCTCCCAGTTCCGGTCTCCCGTCATCTTTGCTCCTCTCCCCAACTCTCTATGTGTCAGCATTGTGCCAGTCAAGGAAATGCCGTTGCAAGGTAGGAAGGCAGGGAATTCTGCTTCGAGGCCGCCGCACCTGCCGCCGCATGCTGTCGTCAAGATAGCAGTCGTGGCCCATTCTATGAGTCATACCAGGACCACACGTGACATCATCTGAAACCGACTGGACAAGGCAGGAATCCGTGGCCACAGTGGTTTGAGAAGGCCTATTTCATGCTCCACCCTCGTGGTCCAGCAGCCTTAATCCAACCCTGGTCTCGTGACCGTTGGCGGCAGCAAGGCGAACATACTTGCCTTCCAGGTGCATAAGATCAATGCATCGTGGGCGAAATTGATGTGAGAAAAGGGGTAGGGCTGTGGCGAGCTTGGGCCACTTCTGGCTTGCCGCTAGAGCGGAAGAGGCTAGGTGTTGTCGACTTGAGATCCGCAGCAGCCAACCAGGGCGCTGCATCAATCTGAAGCATGAACGTGAGTGGGCCAGTCAGGTTAGCGCCACCCAGTCTAGCGTGATTTTGAAGGATTTTCCAGGGACCGCCGGTAGGCCGAGGCTACTTAAAGATTTCGCAACCCCTCTCTCATAAATCCTGATCCCCAGTTCCGTATTCCCTTCCCGACTCCTCCTCACGTCGCGTCTGCAGCACGCCAAGCCCGCCCCCAATTCGTCCGCGCCTGTTGGACCACAAAAAACATTGGCCTCCCAAGGCTGCCCTTTTTCCATCGTCGCATTCTCGATCGCCCGCCGCCGCACCTTCCTGCCATCAGGCCCATCACGCGCGCTGCCTTCCATCGCGTCCATCGCGTGAATGACAACGCTTGTCCTGCAGGCAACTGTCTCAGTCCGCCGCTGAGGCCTCGCTGCTGCCGCCTCTCCCGGTCTTGGCGCCTCTGCCTCGTGTCACATGACCACTTCAGCTTTGCGACAGGCGTGTTGTTGCCCCTTGACTGTGCCAGTGACCAATTGTTCACTGTCGCCTTGCCTCCATCACCTTCTTCTCACCCCGCCAACCCTCTCGTCTTCTCTTCCATTCCATTAGGAAGCCTCCGCCACCGCCACTAGGCTGCCATTGCGCCCTCACCTGATGGTGACTGTATCTTAAACTCTTTCAACCTTCCTATTCTCCATCGTCCTTTGCTTCCTTCCCTCCCTTCGCTACTCCTCATCATGGATGTCGAGATGCAAGTCGAGTCCAACGGGTCCGTTCTCCACCCCTACCTCCATGCCTGTGGCCTAACAGACTCTAGACTTCTCAACGAGTTTTCCAAGACGCCTGACCAACAAGGCCAAACCGATATTGCCTCGAGTCTCGTCGCCGCAATTTCCAATACCGATGCGCCCCCCGTCGTTGCAAGTGACGCGACGCGCCCCGCGACAAGTGAGGCTGCGGTCTCCAACGGCATTCTCGACAATCCAAAGATACCAGCCACCAATGGCATCCTGCAAGACTCGCTTGCCACGCCTACCGAATCGGCGTCAAAACCTCTACCAGAGCAGTCTGGACTGCAACCCAACATAGATTCTGTTGACTCCACTGCAATCCCATCATTACCGCCAACCGAGACTGACCCTGACGCAATGGTGACTGATCTTCCGGAACCTGCGACTGCGCCTGTCGCCGAAGCGCCTTCTGATGTGACAGTTGCACCTTCCTCGAGCGACCTCACTTCTCAACCTCAGGCTGAAGGCACCAAGCCCAGTGAGAAAGAGACCACTGCCGAGCCCACACCCCCCACACCCACTCAATCCACCGACGCACCCATTGAGAGTGTCTCAGAGGCTGTCAAACCGAGTAACACTAGTATTGCTGCTGCTCCAACACAGGCAGCTCTACCTACAACACAACCAGAGCCTGCTGCAGCCCGAAGCCCCACCATTCTCGCCACTGAGCCTGCGGTTGCTTCTCCAGAGAAAGCTTCAGCTCAAGCTGAGCAAGTTGCACCTGCCGCACCAGCAGCATCTGAAAACACAGAAATGACAGATGCACCTTCTCAGCCCAAAGTGGCTCGTGAGCGTGAGGACGACCAGGATGAGACGGAGCCTGCAACCAAGCGAGTCAAGACTGACGATGCACCTTCTCACGAGATCGAGACCGGGGGCAAGTCCCAGCCTCATGAATTCAAAGTACCCGAACTCCCTGCGGCATCGTCCAGCCAGACCAATGGCAACCCAGCTCCCACGACTACTCTCCGACCTGATGCCGATGAGGCAATTACCCATGCACGATTGGCCCAGATGAAGAAAATAATCTCGAACCTGAAGAAGAGCAATGCTTCGGCTGCCTTCAGACTGCCGGTCGACCCTGTCGCACTCAACATCCCCACCTATCCCGATATCATCAAGCACCCCATGGACCTCGGCACCATCGACCAAAAACTGAAACAAAACCTGTACACCTGCCTCAGTGACTTCATCAGTGATTTCGAGCTGATCATCTCTAATTGCGTCACATTCAATGGCAAGGACCATGCCGTCACTCAAGCTGCCTACAAGATGCAGAATTCGTTTAATAATCAAATGAGGAACAACATGCCGCAAGCTGCAGTAGTTGAGCCAAGCAAAGAAGAGAAGAAAGCTGCCAAAGCGAAACAAGAACCTACTCGCCAAGCACCACCAAGAAGACCGTCAGTCTCAACCGCTCAGCCCGCTCCCGGAAATGCTCGTTCTCCTGCTGCGACTCCCTCGACGCCTTTCGCTCCTGGTCCAGATGGTGTTCCGCTGATACGCCGCGACAGCAACATGGCTGATGGCCGACCGAAGCGCGCTATCGTGCCTCCAAAGCGCAACCAGGAATTTGCGGGCGGTCGACCTCGGAAGAAGAAGTATGAGCTACAGCTACGATTCTGCCAGGAGGTGCTCAAGGAGATCTCGTCCACGAAGCACTGGCAGGTCAACCAGTTCTTCACCCATCCTGTCGACCCCGTCGCCCTCAACATCCCTACTTACTTCCAGGTTATCAAGAAGCCCATGGACTTTGAGACCATTCAGACCAAGTTGAACAACAATGTTTATGAAAAGGCCAAGGATTTTGAAGAAGATGTGCGCCTGGTGTTCAAGAATTGCTACAAGTTCAATCCCGAGTCGGACTGGGTCAACCAAGCCGGCCACCAGTTGGAGGAAATGTTCGATAAGAAATGGGCGACCAAGGACGAGTGGCTGGCCGCGCGCGAGCCTCCATCCGACCCACAGTCGGACGAAGATGAGGAGGAGGTTGAGAGTGAGGATGAGGAGGATAGCGAAGCTGAGAGAAATGAGAAGATTGCAGCTCTCCAGCGACAGATTGCCGAAATGTCAAAACAGATGGGTGAGCTCACTAACAAAAAGTCGAAAAAGAAGTCCAAGTCTCCGACTGCTCCGAAGAAGAGCAAGGCAAAATCCTCGAAGAAGGAGAAGCCGAAGACGACCTTCCCCGGCCTGCAGAAGTCGTCGGAGAAGAAGAAATCGAAGCAGACAAAAGAGCGATACGTCACGTTCCAGGAGAAACAGTACATTTCCAACGGCATCGCAATGCTTCCAGAAAAACAGATGCAGGAAGCGCTGAAAATCATCCAACAATCTGTGCCATCGCTAGCCAACAGTGCCGAGAACGAAATCGAGCTGGACATCGAAGAAGTGCCGAACCATGCCTTGATCAAGCTGCTTTCGTTTGTCAAGCGATTTGCTGGCCCGCCGCCGGATGAGCCCAAGGCCGATTCGGAAGGCTACTCTGGTGGTGCGGTGAGCAAGAACAAGAAGAACCGCCCGAATAAGCAGGAGCAAGAGGCCCAGATCGAAGCCCTGCGTGGTCAGCTGGGTGCATACAATGGAGATGCTGTGAGCCCTGGTGCAGTACGAAGCATTGAGCCAGGTGACAGCAGTGATGATGGTGATTCAGAAGAAAGTGAGGAGGAGTAAGCTTGCATCAACACACCCAAAGCGTTGCCATTCTATCTTGGTCTGCTGCCGTTTGCTACCTCGAAGCGTTGAGAGCGGTAATAGGACCAAAATCTGATGTTCCAAGCACATCTAGCTGTCATTAATTGTCAAGGCACAAGACTGCCAGGACATGAAATAATGATAATGAGTGAGCTGAGTGAGCTTGGTTGATGCTGGAGCAATTATTCCTTTCTAACAAGTACCCATGCGCTGAGTGCATTTTCGGTAATGACAAGATGTCTTTTTCGAGGCTGAACTTGACAATGCCAAGATACTTGCCAAGAGATGTCACATGATTACTTCCACTTGTACACAATGAAAAAGGTTAACCTTCAACCCCAGACCCTACAGCACACAGATTACACACGTGTACATGAGCGAGGCCAGTGTCTGCAGGCTGCAGGCTGCAGGCTGGATCGACGGTGTGTGCCACTCGCCAAAACGTGCCTAATTCGACTCTCCTAGCCACGAGGGGGGCTTTTTGCTTTCTTTCGCCAGGGTCACGTGCTACAATACCAAAAGGCAAAAAAAAAAGATGAGAAAATCCAATTGCTCGATGACGTATATCTTTTTCTTCGCTTATTCAATGTTGGCTTATAAACAGCGCCGCCCGAGTGTCGATAATTAATCGTTTCTTTGGGGTGGTGAGGGTGAGCGAGCTCTTTACCTGTTTTTGGGATAGCCTGTTTATAAGCAGCAAGGGATTTAGTAATCAAACCCCGACCGACCTTACGGACACTGCGAATGGGATTGAAGGATTGAAATTCTCTGCTGCTTTCGTTTGTACGTCCGTAAGATGGACACCTGGGAGAAGGAGTCCCGGGGGACGTGCTTGTTGGTTGGTCCTGGCGCGCTGCGCGCACGCGGCGATGACTCCATAATTGGCAACTGCCGCGGGACATGGGGGAATTTTCCACATTGCTACACTACACCGATATTGTGCGTGCTGTGGTGGCGGTAATGGATTAATCATTCAGGGCGGCGGCAGGAATTGGGCCGGCCGCCCCAGCATGTGCCAGCTAGCTAGCTCGAGGCCGGGGATGAGAGAGGGGGGGGGGGAAGGGGGGGAGGAGGGGTACCCAAGGCCTGACTTGGATTGGGAAACCAGGTATAAAAGGGACACGCACACTGACCAACGGACCTCTTCAGATTGCGCTTGGGGGCAAGAAATTCCATCACCTGGCATCATCGCAGCTTACTCGCACAGTACAGTCAGTTCCATTTCCCCACCCAACCATGAGTCTCGATTCCAAACTCGACCCTCTCTTTGAGAAGCTGGTGGCCGACCAGTGGGTGCCTGGTATTGCGGGTGCCATCTACGATGCCAGCGGCAAGGCGCTGTACAGCAAGGCGTTTGGCGTTAACCACCTGGGCGACCCTGCGTCGAAGCCGTTCACGACGTCGACGCCGCTTTCGCTCTTCTCCACCACCAAGCTCATCACCAGCGTTGCTGCGCTGCAGTTGATTGAGCAAGGGAAACTGTCGCTGGACGACGAGGCGGAGAAATATGTGCCGGAACTGGCAGACATCCCGGTGCTGGACGGCTACGACGCCAATGGCACGGCGCAGTATCGCCCGCAGCGCAAGAAGATCACTGTCTTGAACCTGCTGACCCACACCGCCGGTTTCACGTATGACTTCTTCGACGCGTCCACCCTGGCCTGGCGCGTCGGTGTGCAGCAGAAGGAGCCGCTGCGCTACCAGACTGGTGCCAAGTGGACGTTCCAGACGCCGCGCATCTTCGACGCCGGCGAGGACTTCACCTACGGCATCAACACTGACTGGCTGGGCTTCGTCATCGAGGCCGTCACGGGCCAGACGCTGCCTGACTTTATCCATGCCAACATCATCAAACCCCTCGGCCTGCAGCACACCTCGGCCGTGCCGGAGGGAGACTTTCATCCCGTCTACCTGCGCAATGCTGAAGACGGCTCCCTCACCACCCTACCCGCGCCGCCCCCCGACGCGCCCAAGCCAGAGGTCTACGGCGGTGGCCACTTCCTCCACGGCACGATCGACGACTATACGCAGTTCCTGCTCGCCATCATCAACTACGGCACGCACCCAACGTCCGGCGTCAAGATCCTCGAGCGCAACACGGTGGAGAAGTACATCTTCCACGACTTCATCCCAGAAATTGCCCCCAACACCAAGAAGGTCGGCCGCGTCCCCACTGCACTGCCACAGGCCAGCTTGAGCGGCCAGTTCCTGCCCGGCGTTCCCGTCGGCTGGTCGGCCGGCTTCCTCATCAACAATGCCGACGTGCCTCGTGGGCGCAAAGCCGGCTCCGGCTTCTGGGCCGGTCTGGGCAACCTTTACTACTGGGTTGACCCCACCGCTGGCCGTCTGGGTGCCGTCGTCGCCAGCGTCTTGCCCTTCCTCGACCCCCGCGTGCTTGAGGTCTTTGATGCCGTCGAGAAGGTAGCCTATGGCGGTGAGCCAGAGACTGATCCCGCCAAGCGGGGTTTCGTTCTCCCCCTCCCTGAGCTGAAGTAAAAGAAGGGAGTGACGATTTGATAGAATCATGATATCCTGGAAGAGAGCGAATACTGAGTTTCTTGTTGTGCAATGGCGATTTGTCCGAATGCTTCATGTAGAGCAGCCTGCATCCAACCAAATCAGACGTTTAAATTGGGTTGGAATGCTGGAGTTTAAACCGGAACCTGATATTGTTTTGAACTTACTGCTTTTCTGGTATTGCCAATGAACCGGCAATTGTTATACAATGATCATCTTTGCGTCCAGAAACTAGTGTAGACATAGACAAGAACCATTGCTTATGACTGCACGATATTTGAGACAGCAACCAGCTGGCCTTGTTGGTAGGTTACTGCAAGATTAGAACCGTAACCCAAGCCCCCCTTCGAGCCCTCCTTAATCAGTGCTTCTGAACTACGCCCTTGGATCACTCAAAAGCCGCGCTCTGCACCTCATGGAGCTAGGGAAGAGGAAGGAAGGCGAACTTACATTTGAAAAACTGGCATATCCAGCTGGATATTACTGCTCCGTCAGACTGGGACCGGCGCATAGACTAGCTCGTGCCTCTTCTGAATAGCAATAGCCGTAAGCTCCCGCTCAGGGGTAAGGCGGACCGGTCCTTCTTCAGGGTCAACGTCTGGGATCGTCACATGGATGTTTGTTGGTCGTCTCGGAGTCGTCGTCATTGTCGCTAACATTGACCAGGGTTCCCCAGAGCATCATGCTGGCGTCGACAGGCATTGTGCTCGCAGAACTAGTTACAAATGAGTGGCGTGGATGCCAGAGTAATGATCTTCCAGTGCTTTATCTTGTCCTGGACCTCACCTGCCAACCAGTGCTCAGCGATATTTCAAAGACGCCATGACCCGTCTTGGTAGAAATGCGATGAAAACAACAGTGAGTTAATATCTTCCACTCGCAGGGGCAAGCTCCTGTCCTGATGAGTGCCTGGGGAGATGGCGATATCTCCATTTTCCAAGCTCTCACATCGTCCTCGTTTCGAAGCCAACAGAATATCTCACCACGCTGAAGAATCTATACGTCTTCCGGCTGTCAAGCCAGTCTCAGGAATCGAGAAGCTCGGGATGGTGAGCAGAGATACTGTGCTATTGGGGAATGAGCTTCTCAGACTGGCTGAGATGTGTGCAGGGCAGGAACCTCTGCGACAGAGAGCATTAAGGATGCTGTGGTGCATTGCAGACTATCGAGAATGGAATACAGTAGGCTCATAGATGGTCCAGCGTCGTTAATTGATTCTACGTGTTCTTTAGAAAAGGAAGATCGTTTGAAATTGGCTTCTGAAAAGAGTCGGTGCAAATGTACAGGAAGGTGCGCTTAGTAATGCAACTGGCACGAGGAAAGTGCGCTTAGAAAGACCAAATAGGCCGAGAGAAGCAAAGAATTAACTTAGAATGGGAAAGTGCAATCGAGGAATAACCTTGGTTGGTGGGTAACATTACTAATGGGAGTTATGCAAAGGACCACTTTATTTAGTATTATCCAATCCGATGAGCCTCGCCTCAAACAACCACAGACGCACCTTCTCTCTACACAGTACAGAGTTGAAGATCAAATTTCTCCTGATGCAACTGCCGCAAATCGTGACGCTGTTTTCCGCAATGATGTCAACTTTCCAACTAAAGAAAGAGTGACTTTGATCTTTGAATTTTTTGATCTTTGCTGCCCTGCTCAGCCTTTTTGCCTCTGCTTCCTTTTAAATTTGCATGGTGGTCCGAACTGAAAGTTTGTTGGGGGTGGCTGCAACAACAGTTGGGCAGAGAAACAATGACTGATGCTCCTGCAGCCGCGATGAACTCAGACACAGCGGATCGGGGTGGGCCACAAGCGAATGGCCACACCCAGGAACCAGGATCGCCAACCTCAGATGTGCGTGACGCCAATGCGGTGACCGAGAGAGGCTCCGTTGACAACGAGAAAGCGACCGAAAAGCCTCGGATGTCATCAGACTCGTCACATGGCCTCCAGAGGACGACGTCGGGCGTCGATGTTGAGCGTGCAGAAAAGGAGTTTGCTGAGCTGAGCAGAGAACTGAGTGCAATCAGCCATCGCTTGTCAAAGAATGGCTCCGCTGTCAGAGGCACAGATCTGGAGAAGGCCATCAGTTCATCTGAAGATACAGCCAAACAAGCCTTTGACCTTGAAACCACTCTACGCGGGAATCGGGAGGCCGACGGTGCTGCAGGCATCAAGTCCAAGCACATTGGCGTGATATGGGATAATCTAACCGTTCGCGGTATTGGTGGCGTCAAGAACTTTGTCAGAGTCTTCCCAGATGCCTTTGTTGACTTCTTCAATGTGCCAGGAACGATCATGCATATCCTTGGCTATGGAAAGAAGGGCAGAGAGTTCAACATCTTGAAGGACTTCCACGGCGTCGCAAAGCCCGGCGAGATGGTTCTTGTCCTCGGTCGCCCGGGCAGTGGGTGTACCACCTTTCTCAAAGTGATTGCCAACCAGCGCTATGGCTACACTGGCATCGAGGGCGAAGTTCTCTATGGGCCCTTTGACTCTTCCACCTTTGCGAAACTCTACCGAGGAGAGGCAGTCTACAATCAAGAAGACGACGTGCACCACCCAACGCTCACCGTGGGCCAGACTCTCGGCTTCGCCCTTGACACCAAAACTCCTGGAAAGCGACCGATGGGCCTGAGCAAGGCTGAGTTCAAGGACCGAATAGTCCACCTGCTGCTGAAAATGTTCAACATTGAGCACACCATCAACACCATTGTCGGCAATCCCTTCATACGTGGTGTCTCGGGTGGGGAGAGAAAACGAGTATCAATCGCGGAGATGATGGTGACAGGGGCCACTGTCTGTGCTTGGGACAACAGCACGCGCGGCTTGGACGCCTCTACCGCGCTGGACTATGCCAAGTCGCTCCGCATCATGACCAACATCTACAAGACCACGACGTTTGTTTCACTTTACCAGGCCTCTGAGAGCATCTACAAGCAGTTTGACAAGGTCATGGTGATTGACCAGGGTCGCCAGGTCTTCTTTGGGCCGGCCAAAGAAGCAAGGGCCTACTTTGAAGGGCTGGGATTCCTGGAAAAGCCACGTCAAACTACACCAGACTATCTCACCGGCTGTACCGACGAGTTTGAGCGAGAGTACAAGCCGGGCAGATCTGCAGACAATGTGCCTTCGAACCCGGACGCCCTGGTGGAAGCATTCAATCAGTCGGCTTATGCAGAGAAGCTGGAGAAAGAAATGACGGACTATCGGGACTCAATCCGGGAGGAGAAGCAGCTCTACGATGACTTTGCGGCCGCACACAGAGAGGCGAAGCGAAGACATACCCCCAAGGACTCAGTCTACTCGGTTCCCTTTTATCTACAGATCTGGGCCTTGGCGCAGCGGCAATTCCTGATCAAATGGCAGGACAAATTCACTCTGGTGGTGTCCTGGATCACGTCGATTGTCATTGGCATTGTCATTGGCACCGTTTGGCTCAACCAGCCCAAGACTTCGTCCGGTGCCTTTACCCGCGGTGGTGTCCTCTTTATTGCCCTCCTGTTCAACGCCTTTCAAGCCTTTTCCGAACTCGCCTCCACTATGCTTGGTCGGCCGATAGTCAACAAGCACCGAGCCTACACCTTCCATCGTCCTGGAGCCTTGTGGATTGCGCAAATCCTGGTTGATTTGTGTTTTGCTTCCGTCCAGATCTTTGTCTTCTCTGTCATCGTCTACTTCATGACAGGACTGGTCCGGACTCCGGGCGCGTTTTTCACATTTGTGCTCATCATCATCTCCGGCTACCTGTCGACGACCTTGTTCTTCCGCACCATCGGCTGTCTATGTCCGGACTTTGATTATGCCATCAAGTTCGCCTCAGTCCTAATCACTCTTTTTGTCATCACTTCTGGCTATATCATACAGTATCAAAGTCAGCAAGTCTGGCTACGCTGGATTTTCTACATCAACGCTCTTGGTCTGGGATTTTCGGGCCTGATGATGAATGAGTTCAAGAGGCTGGCCATGCGCTGTACGGCTGAGTCGCTTAGACCGTCGGGACCTGGCTACACCAACATTGACAACCAAGTCTGTACTCTGCCAGGTTCTGAGGCAGGATCGGTCGACGTCTCAGGCACTGCATATGTCGAGAAAGGCTTTGAATACGACCCATCAAACCTGTGGCGCAACTGGGGCATCATTATCGCGCTATGCGCCTTCTTCCTCTTCACCAATGTCGTCCTGGGCGAGGTTGTCAAGTACGGAGCGGGTGGTCGCACCGTCACATATTTTACCAGGGAGAACAAGGAGAGAAAGGAGCTGAACGAGAAGCTGCAAGAGCGAAAAAGAAGGCGGCAGACCAAGCAAGATGCCGAAGACAGCTCCGAGCTCAACATCACATCCAAAGCAGTCCTGACGTGGGAGAACCTGACCTATGATGTGCCGATCCCTTCAGGCCAGCTCCGCCTGCTCAGAGATGTGTTTGGATACGTGCGTCCGGGCCAATTGACTGCTCTTATGGGTGCCAGCGGGGCGGGCAAGACAACCCTCCTGGACGTGCTTGCAGCGCGTAAGAACATTGGCGTGATCGGAGGTGACATCTTGGTTGACGGACAGAAGCCTGGCATTGGCTTTCAGCGTGGCACATCATATGCTGAGCAGCTCGATGTGCATGAAGCGACACAGACGGTTCGTGAGGCGTTGCGTTTCAGCGCCGACCTGCGCCAGCCGTATGAAGTTTCTCGCGAGCAAAAGTATGGCTACGTTGAAGAGATCCTGTGCCTTCTCGAGCTAGAGAATCTAGCCGATGCCATCATTGGAAGCCCCGAAAGCGGCCTCTCGGTCGAGGAACGCAAACGAGTGACCATCGGTGTCGAGCTCGCAGCCAAACCCGAGCTTCTCCTCTTCCTGGACGAGCCTACCTCGGGCCTTGACTCGCAGTCGGCCTTCAACATTGTACGATTCCTGCGAAAACTGGCGGCCGCGGGCCAGGCCATTCTCTGCACCATCCACCAGCCGAACAGTGCGTTGTTTGAGAATTTCGACCGATTGTTGTTGCTCCAAAAGGGCGGTGAGACGGTCTACTTTGGCGACATTGGCAAGGACGCGCACGTGCTGCTGGAATACTTTCGCAAGCATGGTGCCGAGTGCCCTTCTGACGCCAATCCGGCCGAATGGATGCTGGATGCCATTGGCGCTGGTATCGCGCCGCGCATCGGTGACAAGGACTGGGGCCAGATTTGGCGCGAAAGCGATGAGCTTGCCACTATCAAAGCCGAGATCGTCGACATGAAGGCCACTCGACAGCGTGAGGCTGCCAATGAGGCTCGACTGAACGAGAAGGAATATGCGAGCCCGCTGTGGCACCAGATCAAGGTGGTCAGCTGGCGCACACATCTGGCCTTCTGGCGCTCGCCAAACTATGGCTTCACCCGGCTCTTCAACCACGTTATCGTCGCTCTGCTTTCTGGCCTGGCCTTCTTGCAGCTCGATGACAGCCGCGAAAGCTTGCAGTACCGGGTCTTTGTCATCTTCCAGGTCACTGTCATCCCCGCGCTGATCCTGGCCCAGGTTGAGCCCATGTACGACATGTCGCGACTGATCTTCTACCGCGAATCTGCTGCCAAGGCATACAAGCAGTTTCCATTTGCTTTTGCCATGGTCTGCGCCGAGATGCCGTACAGCATCCTATGCGCCGTCTTCTTCTTTATCCCCATCTACTACCTTCCCGGCTTCCTCAATGACTCGTCTCGGGCCGGCTACCAGTTCTTCATCGTGCTGATCACCGAGCTCTTCTCCGTCACCTTGGGCCAGATGATTGCCGCGCTGACTCCGTCGAGCTTCATCTCCAGTCTGTTGAACCCCTTTGTCGTCATAATCTTCGCCCTCTTCTGCGGCGTGACGATTCCGAAGCCGCAAATCCCAGGCTTTTGGCGTGCTTGGTTGTACCAACTCAACCCGTTCACCCGCCTCGTCTCGGGCATGGTGACTACCGAGCTTCATGGCCGCTCTGTGGTCTGCAAGTCGGCCGAGCTGAACTCTTTCCCCGCTCCCGCGGGCCAGAACTGTGGCCAGTACATGTCGGATTTCTTTGCGGCTGGCGGTCCCGGGTACCTCGTCAACAATGTGACTGATGTGTGCCAGTACTGCGCGTACAAGATCGGCGACCAGTTCTACACCCCATTTGGCTTGAATTTCGACCATAGATGGCGAGACTTGGGCATCTTTGCCGCCTTCATTGGCAGCAACCTGATCCTCCTGTTTATCGGGTCGAGGTATTTGAATTTCCATAGACGATAGACAGATTGTACACATAGAGCAAGGGAGCAAAAAAAGAGGGCGCAAGTTTTATGCTGAGTTCCTGCGAATGCGTTGTATTAGCAGAGGTTGCTGGCTATAGAAGGAACTTTGCTCCTGTAAATAATTAGTGTTTAAGAGTGTGAAAGAACTAGAAGTTGTTGACTCTGGTAAATCTCTGATAGGACAAGGATGGGGGAGGCCTAAGAACATGTGTCTCGTCTACACAGCACCTGCCTCAGGACCAGATACCGGCAGGGAAAGGCTCAGATACTCATCTTCGAACAGATCCTCGGCCGTTGGCCTGTCCTCGGGAAGCCAGCGTAGAATCTTGCGGGCCAGGGCAAGAAGCAGCTGCTTCTCCCTGCTGCCGACAGCATGGCGCATCTCACGCGTCTCGAGTGTCTGCTCGGGAATCGGAGTCGCGGCGATCCAGTTGCCTGCATGAGGAGGCGATGTTAACAAGGCATGATATGTCTAGCCAGCTATAGACTCAACTCACCTTCCGAGTCCCAGTACCGGCGAGAGCGATCGCCACTGATCCGGCGCAGGAATTCCTTGGGCGGAGGGCCCATCAGGGCGACCATCTCAGCGAGGTGGAGCTCGTCGTCCAAATGGCCCTGGCTATTTACAGCGCGGAAGAGCCGGTGTCCTTGGAAGAGGTCCCATATCTAACAATATGTAACAGTAGGACACATTTCCGTTGCGTTAGCTGGAATAGAATAGTATCGTCATAGGGGAAAAGGAAAAAAAAAAAAAAAGGGGGGGGGGGGGGGGGGAAAGAAGGGGTGGTTGAAATAAGTGTTTTTTTTACCATCACTCCAACAGCCCAGATATCAATCTTCGAATCCCACTGCATGCCGAGAACAACCTCGGGTGCACGATATGGCCCAGGCATGACATCGCCCGTGTGTTTCTGGCCCGGTTCGCCCAGACGAGCAGCACCAAAGTCAGAAATGACGGGCGCACCGTATGTAATCGGCATCGTGTATGAACGATGGACAACGCGGCCGTCGGGGAGAATCTTCCGAGGAGACGGGTTCTGCAGCTCGGCAAGCTCGACTTTGGTCACAGCGGTGGGGTCGTCATCGGTGCCGAGGAGGATGTTGTTAGGCGAGAGATCTGTGCTTAACGCCTCATTAAACTAGAGTTCCAGTGAAGTAGAGTAGTAGTACTGTATTGAATGTGATGAGTGGAAAATGAGGAACAACAAACAAACAAACCTGTATGCACTACACCAACCTGGTGCAAAAAATCAAGGCCAAGCAGGACCATAAGCAAGCTTTGCCGAAAGACATTTTCCTCGAGAGCGTTGCCTGGGAATAGGCTTTTAAAATCCGTGTATGTCAAGCCGAGGGGTGTGAAAACCAGGCATCGGTGGTGAGACCCATAGGGTCCGTCAATCTGGAAGTCGTCTAGCACAAGTCGCAAGCGTGCTTTCCCCGGATGATGGTCTGCTGCTGCCCCGATTGATCTGATATGGCGGGAGATGGCAACCTCACTCATTGCATCTTCTCCAACTATGCAAATCTTGAGGGTGAGAAGGATGTTCTCACTATATATATTTTTTTATATGGCAAATTAGCACTCGCGTCAACAGGCAGGCGGCCACAGCAAGCTGAGATCACAGAGAGCTTTTGTCCAAAAAAAAA
This sequence comes from Chaetothyriales sp. CBS 134920, assembly GCA_003693665.1. Taxonomy (NCBI): domain Eukaryota; kingdom Fungi; phylum Ascomycota; class Eurotiomycetes; order Chaetothyriales; family Domatiomycetaceae; genus Domatiomyces; species Domatiomyces catenatus. The sequence goes on from QQSL01000050.1 coordinate 23,847, forward strand.
AAGAATATATGGGACGTACTTACTCGAGATCCCGACAGAGCCAAACCGTGGATGCTGTGCCAAAACCTAACTTGGCGACAACTTGATACCTGGACTTGAACACCTCACCCAGTCGTACAGGGTAGAACTTTTCAGCTCTGTAGTTGGGCACGTCCTCCTCTTCTATCTTTTCGTGTGTTGGCAGCATCTCAAAACCTTGGCTTGGAAAGGTGCGAGGCTTAGTCGCCATCGTCCTTGGGAGGGTAGGAGGCATCCATAACCGCCGGTGAATCTTGAAGGTGGCGGGTTGGCGAGGGTTCGGAAAGAACTTGCTGGTTGTCAGATGACAAGACAAGTGTCGCCGGGCTCTGATAGTGTTTACAGAGATTGATTTCATTGCTTCGAAGGAGAATACAAAAGGAGAGTAAATGACAGAAGTGGCAATTGGGAGGGACTTCCAAGAACTAGATATAGGCTAGTCCGGATTAGTCACTGTACAAGTCACTTGTTGACCTCATCTTTGGATGAAAGCAGGGATCAGACAGGATCAGACAGGATCAGACAGGATCAGGCAAGTTCAGGCAAGGACAATCTCATTCAGCCAGGTACAGGCAGATACCAAGAGGTGGTACAAAAGACCGCCAAACTATAGATGGGAATTGCAGGAATATATCTGTATATTGCACACAATCACAAAACTAAAGGGGTTCAGATATCAATACAGTGGCTGACAGCACCAGCACCATACATAACCCATAACAGATGCCCAAAAATATACAGACGCAAAAAAAAGATGGATTCTATGCTGGTCAGTACGGGGGTCGAACCCGCGACCTTGGCGTTACTCTTATTATTATTAGCACCACGCTCTAACCAACTGAGCTAACCGACCCCGAAAAAATAAAATCCTGTGCTGGTCAGTACGGGGGTCGAACCCGCGACCTTGGCGTTATTAGCACCACGCTCTAACCAACTGAGCTAACCGACCCAGAGTCCTGTGGATTTCTGGATGGAAAATCGAGCATAGGAATATATCAATACAGATTCGGCAGTTGCGGTGTGAGTTGGAAAAACGATTGTTTGTGATGTCATTGCAACCTTGAACAAAAAGCTTGGCTCCAAACTTAACTTCGAATCTCATTCTAACTTCATATCTCATCCTAACTTCATATCTATCTAGACTGACTGCTTGTTCCATCTCTTCTTCTTCCATATGATTGACTGCCTTTGGGGGACTGAAAAAACCCTCCTGGTCAGAGAGAAGGGAAAAAGTGACTACCCCCAAAGCTTTTCCTCTCGTCGTGATGTTCTCTTGCCCATCTAAAACTCCAAAATAAGACAATCATTGGAAATATTACCGGCCAACGCCCCGCCAATAATGATAGAATGAACAAAAATCAAAAATACACGTCAAACAGAGCAGCCTAAACGGCCTGGGCAGCGGCCCATTGGTCCATCTCGCTGGCCATGTTCGTAATCTTGCCGGGACTCGTCAGCGTGGTCCCCGAATTGCGACGAACTGCCACCCACTCATCAGCCAATGACCTCCCGGTGGCAGCGAACATCTTGATTTCATCTGCGTTGGTCAGCTCTCCATACTTGGCAGCATTGTAGACCTGCTCCCAGATTTGCCTGGCTTTTTCAAACGACTTTCTTTCGCGGCGCTTGGTGAGAGCCTTTAGGAGCGTCTCGGTTTGGTGCAAGTGAGTATGGGGGGAGAGTAGGTTCTGGGTAACCATGGTGGTGATCGTGTTGTCAGTGGAGCCTGGAGCGGCGACAACCAGCGGGGTTGCGGTTGCTTCCGCAGAGTGGAATTCCCCGGCGTTGAGCTGCAGGCATGCGGTAAGGGCGGACATCATTGCTTTGGTGGGCGACGAGCTGCCAGAAGCTGAATCGTGGTCAAGGTCAAACTTGCTGAGCTCATCTAGCCACTGCTTCACCATTTTCCACTCTCCCAGCGAAGCCCAGATCAGGGACATGGTCCACAGGGTATTTCTTCCCTCTTCCACACTGAGACGGTCTCGACAGCGCCAAGCGTCCTGGAGATAGCCCAAGGCCTCGCTTCCGGAACGGACAACTCCAGTGCGCTCACCAAGAAGACTGCCTAATTCGATGTAACAGGGAAGGAGCAGAGAACTAAGTTCGACCGGATCAGGCCTGCAAATCACAGTGAGCGCATCGATGAGATGGTCTTTGTGGCCCAGGTCGACCCGGTGGCGCAAGAGATCCAGGATTTTCACCACCTCCGTGTCCAGTTCGGGGGCGTACCCGGCTGGAACTTTAGACCGGGCTTCCCAAACAAGGCTCAGCTGTTGCTTGGCACGACGATATGCTTGTCGTTCATAGAGTGCGCCAGTCAGGGCGATGGCGTTGCAGAAGGCCCATTCGCGGCTCCTCTCAGATCGCTGCTTGATCGCAATGAGGCTAGCCTGCGGCTCATACAGTCTCTCGGCTTCCATTGTTTTATTGACATCGTGTTGGCTCCGAAGCGCGCGTGCCAGGCTGAGAAGCGTGTGGCGGCTTTCCTTGTACCGCTTGATATGGTCGCTGCCAAAGAGCTCTTCACGGCGGCTCAGAATTTTCTGAAAGACTACTTCAGCTCCGACATGGTCACCATCGAGGGACAGCATCTCGCCATTCTGTTGCTCGAAATTCAACGCACTGTTCTCCGCCTTGTCCGCAGCTTCTGAATCGTTGCAACTGTCCAAGACTTCCGCCTCATGCAGCTTGATGTCGGACAGTTTACGTAGGTACTTGGCAGCCTCCCCGTACTTTCCCTGTTCCTTGCATAGTCTGATGGCGTCTAAGTAGACTTCTTCAACAGTCTTCTTCAAGTCTTTAATTTCCTGCTTCGCATCGACGTTCAGCTTCTCTAAATCGTCAACTTTTGTCTGCAGATGAGCATTCTGTTCCTGAGAGTCATCAAGTGCGTCCTTTGTCTTTTGGTGCTCTTGCTTTGCATCTCTCAGCTCGGCCTGATACTTCTCAAACCTCTTCTCGTAGACAGCATTTTGGCTGGAAAGTGCCGAGTATGATCTGCGGTTGGGCAATCGATCACCGCTGGGGGTGAGTGGTGGGGTGGGGTAATAGGAGTCAGACCGACGGCCCGATGGGCCAAGGTTGGGAGTCGTTGGTCGATTGTCAGAACGGCCAGTGGCGGTTCCTCCAAAGCTTGTTCGTGGACTGGCGTCGTAAGGCTGAGAGGGACTCGTTGCATCCAATCGATGCAACTCAGTGGCACGCCGTAGCGTGTCGACCGCGAGGGACAAGGGATGCCTTGGGTCACATTGTTGGAGTCCAGCAATAAAGTCAAGCTGGCAGAGCAATTGGACTTGTTTATGAAAAAGTACAAAGGGGCTCTGGTAGCCCCGAGGAGAGTCCTCCATTGGAAATAGGCAGCAGCAACAGAGTGATCAACAACAGAAGCGAAGCACACAAGAGTACAGACACAATGCTGAAGGGACAATATAAGGAGTGTGAGGAAGGAATAAAGCAGAGGGAGGAAATGGGATTGCAAGAGTGAATGAGTAGAGCAGTGGGCTCAATGGGCAAGAAGGCAGCAATAAGAAGGAATACCAATGTGGTTAGGACAATGGGGGGCTGGTCATGTGTGCCAATGCATTGAGGCCACAAAATAGGCAACAACGGCCCATGTGCCAATGCCCCACGGTCTGCCTCACTGCCTTACCCATTGGACTCGAATCGGCAGTCAAGGGACATGTCGTTCCTGCCTTGCAGAAGTTCCGGTAGCCCACCTGAGTTGGAACGAATCGGGACAAACATGCCAAGTCTGAGACCTTTTCGAGCAGGTCAGGTGACCTCAAAAGTGCACAGTAAGCCAAGTGGGTCAGACACAGACGTGGACGTGCATGATTATTGGAAACAGCAAGTACAAGTTCGGACTTTTGAGCCGCACCTTCCTGGTTGTGTGTCTCAATCCCTGCAAAAGAGCCGCCCATTGTGTTAAATTGACCAACAAGAGCCGCAGCCGAATCATGCCCGATTCCACACTCGCTGGACAAAATCTCTGGCGGTGTCAAAGACCATGGCCTTCTTTGCCCTTTCGTCGGCACTCCTGAGCCACGAGTCAGGGAACTGGGTCCAACCGTGCATGACCCCCGGCACCTGGACAACGTCGAGATCCGCACTTCTGCCCTCTTGTGCTACCTTCCCGATCCAGGCCATGCTCTGCTCCGACAGGCTGTCGAGCTCTGGCAGGACGAGCATGATGCGGGCGCGAGGATGCAGACCGTCGATAGGAGCCAGTCCCGGGCTTGCGCGCGGGTGGGCACGCTGCGACGGCGGCATGTATTTTGGCATGAGCTCAGACTCGATCTGGAGGCGAGAGAAGAAGCCGGATGGTGGGTCCAACCCCGGCGGTCTGGGCCGCTCAGCCGGCAGCTGGCGGGAGTCGAGCGAAGGGTAGAACAGCAGCAGGGGGATGCCACGTGGGTAGCTGGCGGGGATCACGGACGGCCAATCGCGGTGGATCGTGGGGTCATTGGCCACGCTGATGGCCAGGCCAAGCGCGAGGTTGCCGCCAGAACTGAAGCCTGACAGGGCAATTCGGCTCGTGTCAAGATCGACCTGGTCTGGCCGATCGAGCTGCCTCTTGACCTTGTGCCGGACAGCATCCAGGAGGATCTTGCCAGGCAGCGTTTCTGGCTCCAGTACTGCGCGGAGAATGTCCTCTGCGTCTTCGTTGGCGGCGGGATATTGTGAATAAGGGCCCAGCCGGTAATCAACGCTTATGACGACACATCCCCCGCCTGGGTTGGAAGCACCCAGCTGGCGTGCCATCTGCGCGCAGAAGGGCGCTTGTTCCTGTGGACTGCCAAGGATGAATGAGCCTCCATGGAAGTCGATCAGGACAGGGAAGCGCAGAGCGTGCTGTTCTGGGCCGCTAGTGGTGGTAGTTGTCGTGGTCGTCGTTGGTGTGCTTGCCGGCGATTCCTGAATCTCCACCAAAGGCGGAGGCGGCACATAGAGAAAGACATGGCAAGGTATGTCATGATTACTGAGGTGGAAGGACGGCACTTTTACCACAAACGGGTGTGGACCATTAGGAGAGGTGACATAGAGAGCATGGTTGGGGACTAGCCGAGGGAGAGACACCAAAGCCTTGCGCCATGTGGTGCTGAAGGAGTGAGAAAAGATATTGCTGTGTAGTGCTGACATTGTGGTATGGTAATAGTTGAAGCGGTGAGCAAGACGCCGGCAGTCGGAATATTATTACAATATAGACAAAGTCAAATTCGGTGTTTATCAGTCTGATAGGTTCAACCCCAGGACTGACCAGAGTATAATCATAGCATTGTGGAGGAGTAAGGCTAATAGCTTGTGCCATGAACGACGCACCCATATATATAGGAACGGCCAATTCTTGGCCCGAAAGTGACAAGATTCCTTGTCTTTTTGGAGTCATCAGGCAGCCTGCTAGCGTTCCAGGTCCAACAGACTGCCAGCATATCCTCACATCAATAGCTTATCCATCTACCTTGGGAGCAGCAGCAGCACTCATTGATCGCTACTCTCATCATCTTTAACCGCGGCCTTTGCTTTCCTCTTGTCGTCCCACTTAAAGCCAAAATGTATGCCGATAAAGACAAAGACAGACACGACGGCAAAGCCCATGTACAGCTTCGCACCGATGCGCCAGTTCGGTGCCTGGGACGCGGGATAGGCGGCGATGGGCACGAACGCGTTGAGCACATAGGCGATGATCGTTCCAGACGCGAACATGACCGTGCGCACTTCTGGTTCGTTCTGTAGGCGCGTCGAGGCCCAGGCACAGAGGAGCATGGTGGCGACCCTAAGTTAAAGCAGGCGAGTTAGATTAACTGGGGCAATGGAAATAGACAAGGTTCAAGAGTTGACGGGGCAAGTCTTACGCTCCGACATAATTCAGGTACCATCCGGCCATGTATAAGTGTTCGTTCGCGGGACGGACGATGAGGATAGCAAGCGAGGTGATGTTGATCGCCTGCGGGGAGCAAGTGTTAGCTTCTTCCTCTCCCTTTGGAGACGAGATGTTTCCACTCACAGAATGTAGCAGCAGGAATGGCAGCCGCGTGTTCAGTAAGTCGCTGAATCCACTGAAGAGTAGTTCCGCAACAAGCTGGATAGCTTGGCCAATGATTGGGAGGTAGTTAAGCATCGCGACAGTACTGAATGCAAGTTAGTCCATCCTCATGTGCCCTATGAATCGGGTAGAAAGCAGCTGATAATACTTACTACTTCTTAGTCCCGTCGGGATTCTTCAGCGATTTGAGCCAGAGATTGTAATAATTCGCCGGAACAAAGTTACCACCAATGGGCCACGCGACTGTAATGGTTGCCTATAAGTATCTTGTTCAAGAGCAGGAAAAAAAAACTCGAGTTTCAGCATTATACTCACTTGCAATGGCCCAGAGTTGCCAGAAAGTGAAGCAACGGAGAAAGCTCTTGGGTGTAATGCCGATTTGGGGTCTTCGTTGGACACGGCGAGCGCGAGCGAGGGCGATTTCTGCGATGTTATTAGAATGGATGGGTAGTTAGTGACAACCAACTTTGATATACTTACCGATATGTCGAGGTTTCAGATAGAACCTGGCCAAAGGATTTGGGCGCTCAGGCTGAGTTGTTAATAAAGACGGAACTCTTGCCCAAGGGTTGATGTTACCACTCACATAGCCAGGAAGCAAGAAGAAAGCTATAAGAGCAACCGCGATGGTACAGATACCCTGTATCCAGTAAGCTTCCGTCTTATGCATTCAGCTGTGACACAACAACCACATGTACTCACATTGATCAGGAAAGCCCACTGCCAGCCACTTCGGCCAAGGACACCCTCCAGGTTGGTGGACAGCGCTCCTTGCATTGCTCCAGAGAGCATAGCTCCGGTCGGCTGGGCGATGTTGTAAAGACTCATACGAAGGGCAACTTCATGAGGTAAATACCATTGACTGAGAGGAGGTCAGTGACTTGGCCTTCGTTCACCAAACAGTGACTCTTTTGCACTGCAATACAAGCCCATACCTGATGATGGTGAAGTAAGCTGGCCATGCGGTGCCTTCGAAAAAGCCTATGAGGAAGCGGAGGCCATAGACCTAAATCATTTGCTCAGCGGTTGCTTGGAAAAAGGGTGCCGAGACCTCAGGCATACCTGATGCGCATTTTTCACCGTGGATAAACAGCATGTCAGTATTCCCCAGATAACCTGTTCTGCCCGATTAGCGTTCATATGCTTCTTAGTATCCAAGAGCATATTTGCTGACCTCGCATGCTGGCAGCCACTTGGCCGGTCCGAAATGGGATACGATGATACACGAGGGGTAAAGCATAATCATATATCCGATGCTGCAGACAATTAACACAACAAGCCAGACCAGTCACACGAGCAGATTTGAGACCAACATACTTGAAATAGGTCGTAAAATAGTTGAGCTCGTTGCCATGCAATGAAAGATCCTCCTTCATCCCGGAGACATAGGCATTGCTCTAGAGACAGATCAGTAATGTGCCTAGGGAACTCCTGGATCGAGAGATTTCCCGCACAATGTTGGTTTGATCAAGGTATTTGAACATGTAACCCAAGAAGCCAATGACCAAGAAGCCAAGGTCAAGGCGCCACACCTATACATCATATTCTCAAGTTAGAGCTGGTATCAACAACAGGGAACGGGATCAGACATACGAATAGTCTCTCCTCTCTGGCAGAAATCTCCTGGGCAGCGTTGACAGTTACTGAGGTGCCTTTCTGGTCCAGTACAACTGGCGAGCCATGCTCATCCACGCTGAGCCCAGCGTCTTTGGAATCGATGCCAACCATTGTAAGGCACGTGGGAGCAGGATGCAGTGAACAGGCTACAGCTACCCACGTATGCAAACTAATCTGCAAGGACTGGAGGGGAATGCGCGACGCATAAGTAGTCGGTATCTGTGATCGCAACGAAATGGCCTCAGAGCACCTCCTTGGTGTTTGGTAGGAAATCTCTGCTAGCCGTTCGAATAATGCCACGCGGCGTTGACATTGACCAGTGCCCTAGTCGCCCTAGTGTTGAACAGTCGAGTCGATGGGTCTGCATAGATATAAGGGGCCCAAGCCTTGTGGTGCTTTCTTGGCACCAAGCGGTCGCTCACACCCATATATGATATATCGCGGCCTATCATTTGAGCGCAATTCAGTGTCAAAATGAACTGAACTTGAACTGGATTGCCCAGGCCAGACTGTTTGCCAAAAATTGCCCAACGACCAGATTCGAAAATTGAGTTTCTCGCAGGGTTTTGCGTGATGCTGCAGTAGAATGTCATCAGCAGAAGCTCCAAAGACGTGCTTGATGCCAGTGGATGATCTTGGGAACGCACTAGCAGGTGGTACGTCTCGCAGAGCCAATCATTCAGAGCAGCTGATAATTCTAGAAGTCTTCCACGAGCATAGGGTTTCCCTGCATACGTAGGACACATAGTAGAAACAAGCACATTCTTCGGGATCCATTATCTTGCAGCGCAGCAACCGCCTGCCTCATATATCCTGGTGCGATGCTGAGTGGTGGCGATGGCGTGAGTCGATAACAAGGAACTCACCTCCAGTAAGTAGACATTGTCGTTAGATTGCGTGGTTTTTCCTGATTTAGACAAGGACTTGCCGTAGTTCTCGATTCTTGCCAGGATTTGGAAATATATCTCCACACGGTGTGGATTATGGGTTATGGGTGAGTTTCCCATGCAGGGTAGAATACAAGACCCTGACTGCGGAGGAGGAAGGGGGGGTAACAAGGTAGGCAGAGATTTGGCTGTGGCCTGAGGCAGATCCAGAGACGAGGAGAGACGGTCGAAATGAGAATGATGCATGTCCACTTCATGATGCCATTCCATTAGCGGGAGGTTGTTATCACCTCTCGCATCTCACCTTGTCAAAGTTTCGCCCAGAGGCCGTTACTGACACCGAGCTTTTCCGATCATACACCGAGCTGTTCCCTGGCCGTTACTGACACCGAGCTTTTCCGATCATACACCGAGCTGTTCCCTGGCCGTTACTCGCGGGCCGCAACACGTGGCGTGATGCATGAGATCACAGCCTGCAGGAAGGAGGTGTGGCACCATGGACAGAAATAACACCAATAAAGGGTACAGAATTGGCAATGAGGTAGACTACACGTCACCGTATGATCGGGGCGTGGGACCTTTGATACTCTGTGGCCTTGATCTGTCGGTGTCTGTTTGAAGGCGCTTCAAATGGCGTGATGCGCTAGCCAAATTGGGAGGAGTAAAGCGGTTGGGTAAAATTACGGTAAGTTACTGTTTTTTTCTTTTCGCTCTTCTCATCGACCATTGCCGCTCCGTTTGCCGACGACAACCTTCTCCTTGCAGTCCTCACAAAACCACTTTTCGCTCTTGGGCGCATTCTTCAGGCCGATGCACTCAAGATGGAACCACTCGCCAGGACACTTGGGATTGTCACACGCGATCATCTCGCCGTAGCTCGGCCCATTGCAGTAGCAGTACTTCTCGTCCTCGAGCGGGTCATCAATCGGCTCTTCCGAGTACTCCTCGGCGCCGGCGACGACCTCGGCATCGGCTTTGACACGCTGGTGCGATTGCTGAGATGGCTGGGATGCCATGCTGGCCCCCTTCTTGTGTGATCGCTTCAGAGGGAGGCCCTTGGGACTGAGGCTGTCGTGGAGGCCGTGGTCCTTTACTCGGGGCCGTGCTGCGCGCTTGGATTTGCTGTTGCCGTTCTCTGCCATACCCGGCAAGTCGGCATCGCCAAGGCCGCCCATCACAGGCGTGCCTACCTTGGCTGTTCGGCCGCGAGAGGCTGGAGCAGATCCGCCCAGTCGAGGACTGTCAGCAGGTTTAGCACTGTCGTCGACATCCTTGGTTCCGCCCTGCTTGCTTGCTGTGCGCTCGAGCGCTGCTGAAGCTCGAGCGGGAGCCTCATTTTCGGCACCTTTGGCCCCTTCATCCTCGACGACGGCCTTGCTGGATGCGCTCTCCTTTGCCGTGCTCTTGGCCTCGTTGGCTGTCTTGCCAGCTGCTGTTGTGCCGACGGGGGCCTGCAGCTGCTCCACCGAGCTGGCTGAGACGCCGCCATTGCGCGCAGAGACAGACTGTGGCCGGCCTCGTGAACTGCTATTATCGTTGGTCTGGGCCGAGGTCTGTCTCGCTGCTGAATTTGCCAGTCGTGCCGCACTGAGCGCAGGGCTCCGTTTGTACGGCTCTTTTGCTAGTGCACCGGGCAGCGGAGCCGGCGGCAGTTTGGGCGAGTCTTGGTTGGCATTGAGTCTGCGCGCGTTAGCCGGTGAAGGGGCAACATGCGAGGCCAATGCTGACCTCTTGCGGGCCGTGGCTGTTGTAGCTGCTGACGCTTTCCGTTTCTTGCCTCCATCCTGCTGCGACGGCTCTCTCGACATCGCGCCAGCCCCCAGCGCGGCATGTGCAGCCTTCTCAGCAGCAGCAGCAGCAGCCGCCGCGACCGTCGCACTGCCAACCTTGGCCTTCTTTCCTCGGAACGTTCCAGTGATGCCAAGGCCAGATAAGTCCTCCACAGCCTCTGCAGCACTGCGCTTCTCTGCTGCGCGCTTCTCTGCGGCCGCGGTCTTCTTGCTAATGCTGTGGCTAACCTCGCCAAAGCCAGGCTCGATCCGGCCCGGGTTTCGCTTGGACTTGGCTGCGACTGCCTCTCTCCGGCTCTCGCTGCGGTGGGCGGCATCTGACTCGTGCTGGTGGGCAGCGTGGGCAGCCGCATCTCGCCTCGAGGTGGCCGCGCCCTTCTTGGTCGGGTTCGTATCTGTGTATGCCCAGTGTTTCAGGCTGCCATACATGGCCTCTTCCGACACTTCGTTGGCCAGGTGCGGCCACACCGTGTGGAGGCGGCGCAGGTGTCGCGACAGCTCTTCATTGGCATTGTTGATCACATGATTCTTCTCGTCCATGGTGACCATGATTTGCATCAGAGTAGCACGTAGATTGTGAAAGACCTGCCGCCGTCGCGCGCCCGCCGCCGCCGACGTGGATATGCTCGAGTTGTGCGCGTGGTGATCGCGGGGGACTGCATTAGAGCTGCTGGCGGCGCTGGGGAGGAGGGGCGCAGGAGCTTGGGCGGAGGGGCGCCCCTGGTCCGTTTGGCGTGCCACAGGGGTGCCGAGGGGCGACGAGGACGTGTAGGCAATGCACTGTGTCAGCAGCTGCTGCAGGTCGGCCTCGAGATTCCAGGCCTTTGCATCGACCTCCTTCAGCAACGAGACATGGCGCCGGTAGTCGCGCGGCAGAGCGGCGATGGCGTCGGTGAAGTGCTGGATAGCCGGGTAGAAGCCATGTTGTTGCTGACTCGTGCCCTGCGCCGCGGGGCCAACCCCAAGGCCAGTGTTGGAGGCGGCCAGGGAGTTCTGGCGCAGTGCTGTGGCTGCCGTTTTCGAAGTGCGCGTCGGGTTTGTGCGTGTCTGGCGGCCAGAGCCCCTCAGATTCGAGGTTCCTAGCGACACTGACGCAGCAGCCATTATGGGGGGGGTGTGGAGGAAAGAGAAACCGTTGGGCTCGGTGGGCAAGGAGAGTGCGGTCGTTCGGCCTGGCTGGCGATGACGCGGTGCTGAACGACAGGGCAGTCAGTCACGACGACCTGCGCTGGCAGCGGCCGAGAGGGAGAGAGAGTCTGTGGCCGGTGCCGCTCGCTCTGCGTTCAGTCGTCAGTCCACTGGTCGAGACTGGTCGCAGATTGGCGTCATGCTTGGCAGGTTTGGCGCATTTGCTAAACAGGCTGACCACGCGCTGACGTCATGGCATCATTCTGTATTTGTGGTACGGTCCGAGACGCAGTTCTATCTTCATAGCCATTACTGTGGTAATTACACTGAAATCGATCGTGGTTCATAGGCGTCGTCAATCTCAATCAAAGCCAAGCGTCATCAACCTTGGGCAGCGCACCCACGCCAACATCAACATCAACCCAGATCTTTGGCGGCGGCTCGTCAGCCTTCGTCCTCGCCGCCGCCGCCTTCCTGGCACTCCCCTCGCGCGGTGGTCCAGCCCGAACATCCTCCACATGCCAGCCATCAGCAGACGCGGCTGCTACCCAGACCTTCAATCCATCATGCACACCCGCATAGAACTTCTCTTTGCACGTCCGGAGGCTGCAGCCCATGACCTTCTCCCACCCCGACTGCCTGAGATGTGCTCTGACTAGATTGCGCTCTTCACTCGTCGGCAGCGAGGCGATCAGGCCGTTGAGCAGGTCCAGGTGAAGGGCGATGTACTGGGTTGCCTCCCACTCCACTCCGCCCACGTATGGTGCCGCTGGGTGGGGTGGCCGGGGTGCAGGGAAGTGTGCTTGCACATAGGTGCATTCGTCGCTGCTGGTGCCGACAATAGGCACTACGTTGAAGTGGTGGAGGAAGATCCAGAAGACGTCCTTGGTCACGTTGACCACCTCCTTGCACCAGATGCGATACGGCCGGGCGGCATGCATCTGCGACACAAACTCGACCAGGTGCTTCTCCTTCTCCGGCGTCGGGTCCTGAAGAAAGCCGAGGATGCTGCGTGCCCGGTGCTCCAGCTGTTGGCCGCCTGCAGGCTGCATGGCAGAGAGATGTGCAAACAGGAGCGAGACAATCACCCCGCGAGTGCTGAACTCTGACGGGCCTTTGCGTTCCGGGTCAAAGAGCATGTTGAGGATGGCCGGGAAGAAGTCATGCTCGATCTCGGCAAGCTTCTGCAGCGCAAGCTCGGTCGTGCACAGGCCCTTCAGGCAGAGCAGCGTCTCGTGCAGCAAGTTGTCTTCGTGCTCCTCACGCCACTCGATCTTCATGATGCGGTACAGCAATGAGACCAGCTCATCCATCCCCCCCTTACGCACAAATTGATCCGTCCAGCTGACTGACTCGTTCCTCAGCAGGATCCGAAGCTTGTGTAGTTTGCCCACCTCGATCAGCGAAGGCTTCTGGACCTCGTGAAAGTAATGGATGAAGTCACCTGGCGTCGCTGCGCTGTCTGCCGCCGTGAGTGAGGTGACCGAGCCAGACGAGCCCAGGGACCTTGCAGTGCTTGGTCTCAGCGCAGTCAAGTCGACTGACTTCGGCCTTGACTTGCTCCGTGCTCGCGTCGTGCTCTTGTCCCGCTTAGTCGGCGAGCCCTCGTCTTTCCTCGACAGCGTGAGGATCCCACTCCTCGGCCGAGACCTGCTCCGACTCTGCTTGGCCTCTCCTTCCTGGCTCTTTGGCCGCTCCTCTTTCTTTGTCGGGCTCCTACCCCGCTGGCGCACATCATTGAGTGCCACAGCGCTTCTCGAGCCGTCGCTCCCACTTCGATCGCCTCGCATCAATGCCGCCTTGACATCTGGCTTCAGATTACGCATGGTCTCGCGCATATTGAGTGGGATGTTGCGTGCCTCCAGCACCGTTTCGAACGCACGGTCTAGCTGTTCCGCACTCAGTGACTCTCCTTTTTCCATGCTGGGCATTGTCGATGCTGCCGATTCCTTTGATTTGCCGCCCAAAGTTGACAGAGCTTCGAACACGCGTGACCTGGTTCTCTCCTTTGGCTCTGCCAGCTGAGGCGAGGCACTCTTCTCCTCGAACTTGGACCGCATCTCCGCAATTCTCGACGTGTTTGGGGGGCCATGAGCACTGGGACCAGCAGTGGCATCCCATGCAGCAGTGGTGGCATCAAGCTTACTGTGATCACGGCTCTTTGGTCTTTGCAGCTGCGACGCGCCATCCTCGTCAATGTTCTCCGTAAAGATCGAACTCCGGCTTCCTTTGTGTTCCAGGCGAGGTATCTGAGGCGGAGACAACACCATTGGCGTCGAACAGTAGCCGTAGAAGTTCCTCTGCTCGTGCGGCCGAAACTCCGAGTAGTCCTTGGGCGTGTACAATGCGATTTCCTCCTCGATCGTCCGCTTCAGTGTCTGCGGACGCTGTGCAGTGCCTCTTGGGTCCTGTAGAGGGTGTGTAGCCATCTGCTCCCACACCGGTGTGCGATCACCTGCGGCCGCAGCTTTCTTAGTCGGCGACACATTCTCTTGATCCCTGGTGGGCTGACCATCTTCCAGGTCACGCTTCGACTTCTTCTTCCTCAGAAACCCTGCCAGGTTTGTCGATGACTTCTTCTTCTTCGGGCTCTTCTGCGGCTTGGCCTCGGTCGTGGGTGAGCTGTCGCTGCTACTGTCGTCGACACACTTGTTGCTGCTGTCCTTGCCACCCCCCATAATCAGCTCCTTCAACGACACGGCACTACCAGTCTTCTTGTGCATTGGTCGTCGGTGCTGCTGCTGCTCCTCCTCCCGTCGCAACGGCACAGGCATGCCTGCTGGTGGCGGAGGAGGGCTGTTCACGTGTCTCTCGCCCAGTGGGTTGGCGGTCGTCTGGTATTGATCTTCCGGCTTGTCTGCACTGCTCGTCGGTTTCTTCCGGCCTCGAAGGATCTCGCCAACGGACGCAACCCGGCTGTGGGTCTTCTGCTGAAGCCTTGGTGGTTCGGGGTCTTCATAGATCTGCGCTGTTAATGCTTCTTGCTGCTGCCGGGTACGGGCCATGCTTATTCAGGCAAGGAAATACTTCTTTTACAACATGCACTGAATCATGTCGGTTCAATGGAAGTCAAAAAGTAAGCTACTAACCGGCAACAAGTCGCGAGGGCGAAGAGGGTCGCATATAGTTAAACTGCGTCCCTCTTGGCATTGTTGTGGGGGGTTGCTGCCACAGCAACCGCGGCTCTTGGCACTCCCAAAAAGGGAAGCAGACGATGATACCGTAATTACCAATTACGTCCGTACTGTAATCACAGGCTCTGATGACAAAGCCATGTGACTTTTCCTTTTCCGATCTCGGCCTCTTAGGCAAACATGCCAAGAGCCACGCAGGTTACATAAGTACTTCCAATAATCGATCATTCCTATTTCTAACCACTCAAGCTTCCGCTGAAATCACAGACAAATGTAACGACAACATGAGACTAATCACCTGCTGACCTGCGACAATATTGACCTTCTCTCAGAGCAATGGTGACAGCAGTTGTCCGGGATATCACTCGGGAGACGTCATGGTGATAATCAAACCATGACGAGCGGTAGCCTCATCTCAGACATGTATCCCCTCCTCAAGGCAGCTTGAACCACTCATCTGCAAGGAGCTGCTTCGCCGTCGGCCTGTCCCTTGGATCCATCTTCATAATCTTGCAAATAAACTCCTTGTCCTCGCTGGTTACTTCCTCGTCTTGCGCCAGAGAGAATGGCTTGCGCAAGTTATGCTCTTCGATGTAGTAAAGAATCCCAGCCAGAATCTGGTTTTGCTCGGTATCTATGACGTCCTCGTAACTGAGAGGAAACGGCCCGAAAAACCTGGCCTGCTGGATGAGAACATGACCGGCGTAGTCTTGATGGTCGGCTGATATCTGGTCGGGTTTGAATATATGCCAATTCTTACCCCAGATCAGACTGATGAGCTTTGCACAAACGGTCAGCTAATGCAGGAAACCTCCAGAGAGAAGGAAGGACTTGATGCCGTACTGTGGCCCCAAACGACCAGATGTCCGTCGGGGTGGCCCATCTCAACTGCAGCATGGCTTCCGGACTCCGGAAGATTGCGGCTCCGATGATGTGCCCTTGTCCTTTGGGATTCACATCATGACCAACATTCCAGGCATCGCCTACACCCGTAAGTCAACCATGGTGGATGTTCAGGAACACTGAGTGCCTTACCACAGTCAGATAGCTTTGCTTCAACGACATGTGTTCCATCTTTATCGAAATTCAGGAGGATGTTATCAGGCTTAACATCTGCATTGGAGCGGAGCCTATTAACAGTGCAACTTTTCAAAGAGCAAATGGATATCCCACCTGTATGTGCAATGCCATCTTCATGCAAAGCGCTCAAAGCCTCCAGAGTATGTTTCGCAATGAGTTTGATGTCTGATCTTGCAAGTCTGGCTGCCCCCGATGCCTCCAATGCATCACACTCGAGTTGTTCTAGGACCAAGCATGAAGGGTCTTCCACATGATCGAGAAGTTGTCGGATGCATGGATGACCGTGAAATCGCCTGAGAATGTCTTGCTCACGAAACAGGCGACTTTTAGGGGCCGTCTTCACGGCAACGCTAGTGTAGTTGGTGGTCCTATCATACATCAACATCAACAACCGCGAAGTTGGTTAGGTCGATCGAAACGTACGTGGCGGTCCAAATATTTTTGTGCAGTTGTTTCACGACCAAATATGTGTCTTTTGCACCCTTCAGAGCCTGTCCAATTTTCAGGGTAGGTGTCATTTTGCAACTGAAACAGATGGTCAGAGTGCCTAACATGAAGTGCTGAGCAACAAATTTAGCGCCCTTGGCAGTGCCCAAGCGAGCGTTGCGAAACGATTGGCAAGAAGTTTCACAATAGCGCGCGCTTATAAAACTGGCAAATGTCAACTTTGGTCATGCCCAAGAAATTACAATCATCCACAGGTATAAAGCTGTTGTACTGGTGAAGCACCCTGTACCCTGGGAAATGCCATGGAACTACAGGCCACTGTACCAGAGGGGCGGTAGTGTGCTCAAGGACAGGGACTCTAAGGGCTAGGGGCCACTGATTGCTGGGCCTCTACAGTAGAGGCGCCAGGACAGTTATCCTAAGCAGGAGAGGAAGGATCAACTATCCCTGGGGCCAGGGCTGTTGGCTACTGGGTCCCTGCAGCAGGGATACTGGGGCAGCAGCCTAGGGTATAGGGACTAGAAGACAACCCTCTTGTGAGAAGGCCCGGCGCCTCGAGCACGTGACGAGGCTTGGACCCCCTGACGACCGAGTGCCGGTCGTTGCACCGGTTGACTTGACAAGCCGACGTTACAGAGACTGTGGCTGACGTCGACAGGTTACATTGCGGGACAAGACCCGAGGAGCGGATGCTACAGAGAACCTGGCCGACGTTGACGGGTTACATCGCGGGAGGAGCTAGCAGAGATTTCTCACGGCTATGTAGAGGCATCGCACTGATGTCGCAAGGGTTGCGAAGCATATAAGGAGGAATGCATCCTCCTACAGGATGCGTCCTCCAGAGATTAGTTTGAATACCGAGACACCCAGACTGTTCCCTGCATCCTGAGCCCACCTGCCTTACAGATAGACGCCCATATCTTTAAAGGCGTCAAGCTCTCCTGGAAAGTCAATCTTTTCATACCACGAAAACCAAAAACAAAAGCGGAAACAAAACAAAAACCAACTCCCTCGACCCGTAGCACGAGAGAGCCCCTAAACCACCGTGGCTTGGTGATTTTAGTTCCCCATAGACCTAGCCGCTCCACCCTGTCGGCGCAAGGGCAGAGCACTGGACGCTTAGCATAGGCATTTCTCCCCGAGCTGTTTGGCTGCCGACCGATTACACCAAACGGGAGACCCGAGTCTATGTTGAGGCATTTGTTGGGGAGATATTGCGAGACAGCAATATATAAACAGCCAGTTTTCCCAAATATTTTCTGCCAAAAAAAAAAAAGAAGAAAAGCAAAAACCAACTCCCTCGAACCGAAGCGCGAGGAGAGCCCCTAAATCGAACCGTGGCTTAGTGATTTTAGTTCCTCTCAGGCCAAGTCCGTCCTTCCCATATACACACCCCCCAACTCCCGAGAGAGGTGGAGAGAGAGAAATGAGTCGGGTCTTCTTAGCGAGACCACTCGTTGGGGGTTTGCTGACGCTTACACCAACGAGGGCCCCGGGTCTGGGTGAGGCGTTTCTTGGGGGGAATTGTGAACAATGTAATATATGTGCTGCTCATTTGGTTTGGTTGCTGGGGAAATGGCCAGGCTGGAAGTTCGTCACCTCATGCTGTTTGTTGCCACCGCACGGCCGAGCCCCTAGATTTTCCATAGAGCGTGAGAATCAAATTTCTTTTTTCATCTTTGATCGCAGAAGGTCATTATTCACTGTCTTTGCATCGGACTGCACGGCATATGATGTAAGATTTGGGGGGCGGGGGAATTTGACGCCTTCAGGGCTGTGTCATGTCACGCTGCTTTGTGAGCGTGTGAGGTAGTCGAGTTCAGGTGGAGAGGTGTTTAGTTTGTACATTGTTGTCCTGTAGAGAGCTATCTAAGTGTCTTGTCTGGAGGTGTAAGAGTTTTTCTTGCATCGTCTCGCTTAGTAACAGACCTCAGCCTTCCAATCTGACTAATCACACCAAAAGGGGTTCTTCCCTGCTCTCGGCGAAAGATCATGATCAACAGCGCGTACGCGTGCAGCTTGAGACGATTTAATTTCCTGACATGCTGAGATGTACTCATCTTGGGTTTAACGCTGCAAAAAAAAAAAAAAGTGAACTAAGAGAGCCACGGGAATATTTTCCACAAACAAAAACATCCTGGCTCGAATCCTCCTCTCATACATCTTGTTTTTCATCTAATCATGGGGTCACCCGAGGTGATTGACCTCTTCCTCTTGGTCTTCCCAGATGACACGATTGACGTTGACTCTATTATAGCACCTGAGGCACAATATGTCCGAATCCAGGCATGTTGTAGGAGCTCTTGGGCAGTCGAACGCTGGTCAGGTTCATATATAAGGAGACGCTGTAAGAAATCGAGGACTAGTTCAGACTCTGCAGGCAGCAAGGCAGGATGCTTCTCAACAGCCCATCTCTTTGAGAGAGATGGATATTGAGCCACAAACTGTGCCAGTGTTTTAGGCTCATTTTCCTAAGGAGTTCGTTCATCTTGGCTTTCTCTCACGAAGGGTAACGATCGATGGGAAAAGGTATGGATCAAAGCACTCGCTCGAGAGGGTTCCCCAGGCTGTTACAGGGAGGCCGGCCACAAAGGCCTTCTTCAGGTTCCTCTCCTTGCTGAATGCTGCTCTCTGTGGACTCTGGAGTGGCTGGATAGTCACTGCCATTATAACCTTTGGTGTAATCTCTTCCAATGCTGCTGGTGTCTGTCTGAATATTAATATTCCCTGAGGTCCCCCATTCATGGGATATCATCAAAATAACCTCATCCACGACAGCGATACCAAAGCAAGGGGAAAAAAAAACTAAGTACTTCAGACTGCCCAGCAACCCCAAGTATTATTGTTGTATATATCCTGTCTCTGCGCCGTCCAGCTAAAGGCAGACTTTCCAAACGGATGCAAACAAAAGAAAGCCAAGTGAATAGTACAAAAACCCAAGTGCAGAAAGGTCTAGGCAATCCCCTGCCTCCAACGATCAATTACAGCTCTTTGTTGAGTGGTCAACGGAGGCCCAAGCATATTCGGCATCATGCCGTATGGTGTATACTGGCCGAACTGGCCGAACTGGGCGTATTGCATCCCGTTCATTGCCATGGGTGGCGCAGTCATCTGCCCCATCGCAGGGTAGCCATACATCATTGCCTGCGAGGCATTGTACTGAGGCTGCATGAGGGAAGCCTGGTTGTAGTAGGGAAGACCCTGCATCTGGGAAGGGATCGGTGGCATCGCGGAGCTCCGGATATCTAATGGGCTGGGCACCAAGCCTGTCGCCCAAGCCGTCTGTTGCTGCTGCGGCAGTGAATGTATTGAGCCGCCCGAGGGTTGACGAAGGCCGTTAGGATACGCCTGGAGGATGTTTGCCATGCTATGAGAAGTCCTGAGGCCAGGGCGGAGTTCGCCAGTCGGATTGGAACCAGCTTTAAGCGCCTCCTCCCTGAGTCGTTTCCTTCTCTGGCCAAGGGTCTCTTCCGCATCTGGAGTCTTAGAGGGTGGGGGCTGAGTTTGGGGTTGTTTGGCTTCATCAAGGCCAAGTTCACTAACGGCTTCGGCGGCAAAGTTGCCAACCGTGGCCTTCTCCTTTTCCTCTTTTATGCGCTTTCTCCTCTGAGCTAGCGTCTCGCCTTCTTGTTCTTCGATCTCTTGGCTGCCTGGCAAGTCAAGTTTGAACTTTGGCAGGGACGACTCATCAGCGGGAGCGGCCCCTGACTCCATCCCGGGGGGTTGATATGGTTCCCCGCGCAGGCGCGCCCTCCTTAGGCTCAGCGGTTCATTTTCTTCCAGCTCTCGTTTCTCCATAAGACCCATCGGACGGTTGACATTCAGAAGAGTGCCCTTGCCTTTCTCGGCGAAGAGCATAGCAAGGGGAATATCTTCATCACCAAAGTTCTCCTGCTCAGCAGCCTTTTGATCTTCCCATGCCAGCGTGACATGCTTGGTCTGACGTGACCGTTGTTGCAACTGGGCAACCGCATCGAGTTCGAGCAGAGTAGAGTGCATGCCCTGGGGGAAAGCGTCTGCGGCAGTACGATTGCGACTTTTCAGCTGCGCCTTGCGCAGTTGGAGTTCGGCAAGCAGAGTGGTTGGGGCTCCTGAGAAGCCAAGCTGATGTTCAGACTGGGTGCTCTGAGCATCGTCATCGCCGGCTTGATCCTTGCTCTCAGGGTCGTGGTCGTGAACAAGTTCATCGTCATCAGGGGCTATGGATTCTGCAGCAGCCTGCTCTTGCTCGTCACGCGGCCCTTCGTCCCCGTCGATATCGCGGGTATTGAGTTCACCAGAAATGATGCGACTTTGTCGTCCATCGGCCAGGGGTTCCGAAGATCTCTTCAGCCTGAGAAGAGTGCTCATAGAAGATCGGCGTCTTGCCTTCAGCATAGAACTCCGGGTGCCTTGAGAGCTCTTCCTCAAGTTTCTCTCAGGCCCATAGACTTCGTCCCCCACTCTTCCAGCGATTGGATGGTCAGTAAATGCAGAGACTGGAGCAAATGCCGAAGCATCAAGGATGGCGTCCAGAGTTTGGACGGCCGAGCCGTCGGTGGGTTTGAGGGCCATGGTAGTGCTGGGTCCATCGAAGAAGGCACTGGCTCTCAGCTGTGGAGGAAGTCTCAGTTCCCTCGGGGGCAAATCAGGGTTTGTAGGCGTATTCCCCAGCCAGGCCGCTGATTTGCGTAACTCCTCAGGAACGCCGCTCAAGGCCTGGAGTCGCCGTTTCTCCCGCTCGGTAATAGAGATCTTGGATAGCCTAGGTGGAAGGTTGAGCATAACTGGCACTGGCGCAGGGTAGAAGACCATTGTCTGGCCGGGTTGGGGCTCTCTGAAAGCCTTGGAGTCTCGGGCCAGCGGTGGATGGGATAGAGAGAGCTGGCGGAGGGAGGATCCGTCGGGGTCAAGCGACGACCGACCATGGACGCCGTCAAAGTCTGCAAAAGGATCCTCCCCCTCGACATCAGCCAGTGATCCCGACCGGGAGCTGTGTTCGCCGCCTGCGCCTGCGCCTGCTCCTGCTCCTGCTCCTGCGCCAGCGCCACTGGCATTTGCTACCGTGAGGACGCCCATCTCGTTCTGGAGAGCGACCACGCCAGGCACAGGACGGGCCGGCTCCTCGCCAAACGCGAGCGGACTGCCCTCATAGTCGGGCTCAGGCAGCTGGACGCTGCTGTTCTTCAAGGGGCGTGAGGGGGAGTCGGCATGGGACCCGGGCGAACCAGATCGAGGAGAGCGAGTTGGAGGGCTGACAGGCGAGTAGCGGCCGGCCCGGGTAATGCTGTTGGCACCGATGGAATTCGAGGGCGAGACGACAGATGACTGACGAGGGGAGGCAGGGTGCCGCACACTGGTATTTCTGCTTGGGCCTGGCGACGATCGCTCCTTCTCCATCTCGTGGATGCCCTGGTGTTGCAGGCTTGAGGTCATGCTGAGCCGCTGAGCACCCTCCTCCAGTCGCTCAACGTGCTTAGCATAGGCCCCTTGTAGGTCGGGGATCGGATGGTTAAGCGGAAGGTTCCGTGGGACCGACGCTGTTCGGACACGAGGAGCGCGGTGAGTGGCCGAAGTTGGCGCGTCAGGGTCCGACCTGGGTGTGGCTTGCAGCGGATCATCATAGTCATCCTCTTCAATCATCTCATATGAGTGCCCAGACGACAGCGAGTTGAGGAAGCCACCACCGGCGGCGCGTCTGGCTTTTGGTGTCGACAAGACATTGTTGTCGTTGTCTTCGCGTCCGCCAACAACGCTGACGTCGCCCGAGAGGCTCTCGAAATCGGCCGACAGCGGTCGTTGGGAGGCGTGGGCAGGCTCTGGCCGAGCAGCATCGTGGGATGCATAGGGAGGTTCACGGTCTGACTGAGCGACAGAGGCATACAGCGGAGCCATCGGTTGGCAGGCGGCCGACGGCGGAACAGGCACGCCAACTGGGGGAAAGGATAAGAGTGAAGAGGACTTGAGCAGATAAGCGCCCGGCTTTACATAGTCAGGTCGTCGGCTGGCACGACAGCTGCATGATAATGGCAGCAGGCCCCTACGTGCTGATCTTCAACTTATGGGTGGCAATGACAACACCAGAATGATTGATATCACAGAGTTTCCCATCGCAGAACGTGGCCCAATCAAGACCCCTGCTCGCCGTTGTGAAAGCGACGGCTTATCGTCCTTAGCGGGGAGTACCAATCACAAGGACCACCCCAATCACCAGGAGCGGGATGAGATAGTCGCTTGGGCTTGCTTTGGTAGCATCTTTCTTTCTCCAAGACCTGATTAAGTTTCTTAGCCTGTTCTTTCTATACGCACGAGGATGCAGAGGACGACCAAGAGCCTGCAGCCTATAAACAACGTCTTAATTGCAGCAGTTAAAACGCCTCCAACAGAGGGTGCAGGACGCGATTGAAGTCAGTTTGGAGGGGTTGAGGAGGGGCGCGCTAATTTTCACATTTCAGTAGCGGAGGGGATAGCGACGGCCACAGAACTCTCGTCACAGGAGGAAGGCACAATCTAGGATCTTGGTAAGCTTGAATTCAAGGTCTATGATCATTATCAGGCATTGGGGCCAACAATCAAATTAATCACTCCATACCCGGTTGATAAGATAAAAATAGGCCCATATGAAGGGGGAAGTTGACTGACGATCGACCTGTCCAAGCGAGCTGTATCCTGTTTCCAAGCTGTTTTCCAACTCCATTCCCCTTGTCCACCGGCGAGGAAGGGCTGGCTTGGAAATTGGGCTTGTATCTCGTTGTCAGATTCAACTCACGAGAATGATGTGCCGAGTCCTTGCCATAGACAGCTTAGATGCTGTCTGTAGTCAATTCAAGTTGAAGCCAGTCAGACGGACATAACAGAGACGGCCAGACAAGCATCGCCTGGAAAGAGCCGGGATGGATATTGATCTGCTGGCACATATAAATCGCTGCTGCTACCGCTGATGCCTACCTATCCAGCGACTGAGATCATATATACTTCCGAGGCAGTCAGGCACTGGGCCGTTCGCCAACATCAGAATGCACTATGTCGTCCAGGCCTCGCTCGTATGAATGGGTATGCTCTTTCAGGACAGTGGCATCAATGCGCTGCCTTCTTCACCACTCCATTCCGTGCATCTTTCTTGACATAGTCGACCAGGTCCGCAATGGTGACCACCCTCAGTCCAAACTGCTTGCCAAACTGCAGGCATGCGTCCCTCGTCATCATCCCGCTTCCATTCAGCACAGCTTGGCCCTGGACGGCCACACCATCGTCGACTATCTCACCAATAGCCGCCACCTGGCGCTTGCCTGCCAGGCGACAGAACTCGACGGCGGCCTCGGTATGGCCCTGGCGTTCCAGGACACCGCCGTCTCTTGCCCTGAGTGGCAGAATATGACCAGGCCTCCTCAAGTCCTCAGGGACTGACAGCTTCCCAGCCAGCGTCCGGCAGGTCGACGCCCTGTCACGTGCGCTGATGCCGGTGGTGACGCCCTCCTCACTGGCATCGACGCTCACACAATAGGCAGTGCGTTTGGGGTCCTGGCTGGCCCCGTCGCCAACCATCAACGGCAGCTTGAGCTTTTCAGCAATAGCATTCGTCAGCGGAGCACACACATAGCCCGACGAGTAGCGGATCATGAAGGCCATTTTCTCCGTCGTCACGTCCTCCGCGGCAATGATCAGATCGCCTTCGTTTTCGCGGGACTCATCGTCGAGCACGACGAGGAAATTGCCCGCACGGAACGAGGCAATGGCCGACTCGATCGTATCGAATTGGATGGCTCCGTCGTCGGCGGTAGAGGCCGCAGGGGCCGGGGCAGTAGCAGGAGGGGCAGTGGTCGCTGGAGCACCGTTCATAATGGTAGCGGAAGGGAGTTGCATGGCTTGAGGCGGCAAGGTGGCAGAGTGGACAGTCTGCTACCTTTCTATGCAACTTGGTTTGAGGTGGGTTGGTAGAAAGGTCGGTCAGTTGGTTGTCAACTTCTCCCCCAGAGCTGGGATTGTGGGATGGCGAAAGGTTTATACTAAATGCCGCCGATCTCCACTGAAGACCAGGGCGTCCTTGGTTCTTAGTCAGACAGCTCGGCCTATTTCTGTGCTTTAATGTCCTTCCTGTATGAGACTTCAGCTGTATCCTGTTCCTGTATCCTCTGCTTGTCTGGGCTTGTACAAAAACTCAATACACCGTGTGTATGTGTAGACTCAGAATGGCTGAGGCTCCTCCTCCTCGTCGGCGTCGGCGTCGGCGTATCGCGGGGTTCCAGCCCTCGTGCCTGCCTCGGCCTCGACCGGATTCTTTTTGGGCCACATGACGACATGCACTGTGGTACTCCATATAGTCTAGTCGTAGACCACAAAGGATGCCTGTAGAATTTTCTCGTGCAGTATCCACCAGGATCAATGGCACCTTCCTTGGCCGGGTTCCGGGTGACCGGCTTGCAAATCGGAAGGTCCATTCGTCTCGCGTCTCGATTCGTACTAAGGCACTGGAATATATGCAGGAACGAGGCGGGGTTGGAAATCCTCCGTCTGCAGGGCAATCTCACTCTCTCATTCCTTCATCAATGAGATCTCTTGATTCCTCTCTTGCTCCTCTGCGGTGATCCCTAGGAAGAAGAAAATAATCACTCATGAGCTGTGGACTGTGCCCCCAGCCTTTGGGTTTGCAGTGGGCCCCAAAAAGGAAGACATCCCTACCTAGCTTCCCACAACCCATCTCTCTACCAAGTATTTCTCTCGTACGACAGGAAAGTTATGGAATTGCTTGTGGAGTTGGCAATCTCGCCGTGTCTCTATACTAACAAAACGAAAACACGAAGAACACGCCACCACCTCGGCTGTCTCGTGCACTTGTCCGCCTAAAACACCAAGGCATGGTGCTCTGATCTATTAATAGGCACTGTTTCGTGTGGTAGAGATGTGTACACTATACACCATCTCCTTGTCAAGGGCAAGGCCCCTCCGGAGGATTAAAAAAAGAAAAGGTTTGGCAACGCTGTTGACTACGTAGTGGAATACGTACGCCATTCAGTTATTGCGTACAACAATGCAAGGGGGAGAGAATAAAACAAACAAGGGGAGAGAAACGCCACCAACTATCCTAAAACGGCTTTCCTCGGTAGACTTTGTTTTGTAGACCAAAGCTTGTCTGTTGCGAGTTGGACTGGCAACCTCAAACTTGAGCTGAACGAGCCATGTCCCTCTAACTGCCGGTGTGATGGATGATATCAACCTCCCGGAACCGAGAGATACCAACTTCTCAGAGATCTGGCAAGAGGAGACGGGCCTATCAGGATGTTGCAGAAAAGATATTCTGGATGGAGCACGGCATCAGTGGTAGGAATCGCGGTTGGCTTCTCGCTTCTGACAGGCATCGCTGTTGCCTGTGCCACATATGCATACCTGAGGAGACGCAGGCTGCAACCCTGGCAAATATTCGCCCGATCCGCACATATCGCATCACAGCAACGGCCTCTTTCTTTGAAGGGACAGTCGTCGATATATCCACCGCGATTAAAGCCTGTTACCGAAGAGCCAGAGTTAGAGATGCGGAATTCCTGGCCAGTACATGCCCGGACCCAGGGCAGGATCCCAAGAGAAAGGAAAGACCAGGTGATGGCATGGTACACCACCGCCACGTCTTCAATAAAACTGAGCCCATCACCAACCACGACACCAGCCCAGAGCGAGACCGGGAGCAGATATGCGCACTGGAGTTATCGCTCAGGCAGAAGTCTGCCTTCTTCCTCGAGTATTGGTGCCGCCTCACAAATCGTCAAACCCAGCAAGGCACGGTTAAAAACCGGCTCACGACACATTTCGGTGCAGTGCTTGCAGATCGAGGATGGACTGATGGCATCTCCCGCAAGAACAATCAGGTCAAGTGGAGGAGCAGGCAGAAGCAGACAAGTGCCATTGTCGTCAAGACAGGCTGTTGGATACCGGCATCGGTCCTTGCCACCGCTGCACACCATCGCGAAGCGGCCACATCGAAACAGGCCTGCAGTCAGGGATCTTGACTGGATAGAGGATGAGATCGTTAGGCTAAAACGTAGTCGGGGACTCTCGACGTCATGATTCATGCCTGCGACATTGCTCGCAATTGGCACAACTCCTCATTTCCCTGCCTGTGCTCGTTTGTTGGAGAAATCCTTGAACAGGTGAGCCATATGCGTGTTGGTCTGTTTGAAGCCTCGTGACTTTCTCGCCTTCTTCAGGTTGGATGCTGCCACCGTCTTCTTCGGGTCCTTGACCTGACCTGCCGACCTGTGCCCGATCCGGGCAAGTTCTTTAATCGTGTCCTCTGGACTAGGAAGCGCAATCTTTAACCACATGTCTCGGAACTCCTGATCAAGGGGAGCATAAAGCGTTGGGTCATCAGCCCAGACCAGCCGCGCTTTGCCATCCTTCTTGTTTCGCTCCACCAAAATCTTGTGCTCCTTTTCCATCGTATCAATGTCGTTCTCCGCGTCCGGCCATCCTTCTTTCAGGTCCTTCACCTGCAGCGCGTTTGCTGTTTTCTGTCTTCGGAAGTAGTCCACAAGATCTGCCCCCGACGCGATCGGATACTGCGGCCGGAAACGATAGGTATTGGTGGCCGCGTTGTAACTGATCTTGTTGTGCTTGTTCTTTGTCCAAAAAGTCCAGAAAGTGATACGGGCTGCATTTTCTTCGTGGCCGGACCAGCAGTACGACACAAGATCGTCGTACTTGACGCTCTCGGGATACTTCTCCCTCAGACGCTCAATAGCCCATTGGATCGCAGCCGAGACGGCGGCATGGTCATCAGTAGAGATGCCCGGTCGAGAGACGGACATCGTGGATCACATCAAGGCGCAGCAGAGTGGATGATGGCAGCGTAAGGTAAGTTAAATGGTGACAGGCAAGGCTGGGATGTCTCCGCTCTTGAGGCTGCGCTATGCTCTATCTAGCCTAGTGCGGTGCTTTTGTCTCAACCCTAACCCTAGATCTTGGCGTCGCGGTCGCGCCTGCTTGTTGGCCTGAGAATTGAATGCCATACACCCACCGATCTCGTCGCCGTCTTCTCATCTCATCGTCAGCTTTAGCCTCCCCTCATCACCACTTAGGACTGACCAAACTGATGGTGATGCGGCGTCAGGAGCTGTCGCTCGATTTTCACTAGCAAGTGTGTTGCGCTTGCGCCGTTATCCTACCGTCGACCCGTTGTCACTGTCCCCGCCATGGCCACCGACGTCGATGTTCGAGTAATTTCGAACTTCTCATCGCTTTCTGAGGCTTCAATTATTTCTGTGCTCGATGCACCCACGACTGAATCTGTCAGGGCGCTGCTCAAAGCAATCGAACAGAATGCGAAGGAATGTGAACAGTCCAGGTCTCAGAAGGTCAAGCTCGAGGTCGAACTCGAGACCGTGGTCAGGACCAATGAGTCAAAAGTCAAGGTGCTGCAGAACTCGAGGGACAAGGCCCTCGCAGATGTGCACAACCTGCGCTCTGAGCTCCAAGCGGCTGAAACAAACCGCTTAAAGGCTGAGGCCGACCTGGAGCGGTGGCGGAGCGCCTCTCAGTCCGAGGCCGCTGAACTCACGACGCTGAGGTCGCGTATTACTTCTCTCGAAGCTTCGAACCGCGACACTCTGGCCCTTCTCGATACGAAGACGAGTGCCTACGACCAGCTGTCCGCCGACCTTTCTTCGCAGCACCAAAAGGCCGCCGAGCTTCGCAGGCAGATCAATTCTCTCGAGCAGTCAGTTCAAGCTGCCAACTCGTCCGCGTCGAGCTTCAAGTTCAAGGAACTGAGTTTGCAACAAGAAATCGATCTCCTGAAGAAGAACAATGAATGGCTGGAGACTGAGCGCAACATCAAGATAGAAGAACATGCCACCTTCCGAAAGGAGAAGAATGCCCGTATTGCCGAGCTCTCGAGGTCCAACGAGCAGTATATCTCGGAAGTCGAGGCTCTCAAGAGGTCCGAGGCCGCACTGCGCCAGCGGCTGGATGAACAAGAGAGCAGGAATGAGGACTTGCTGCAAGAGATTCAGAGGCTGCAGCAAGAGAAACTTGCAGAGGCTGATTCTGCGCGAACAGAAATCGAGACTATCAAGCGCCTCCAAGAACTGCAACAGGCCTCGGCCGAGACGGCAAAGAAGAGAGTGGAGGAATTGAATGAGCTGTTGCAAGAGAAGCAAGATCAGTTTGCTGAGCAGCTGGGTGCGATTCGGGCCGCCGCCGAAAACGACCACGCAGAGAAACAGGCGGCTGAGAACAAGATTGCAGAACTGGAGGCAACGGTCTCTGATCTTCGCTCAGAGCTGGACCAGACTCGCCTCCCGCCCAGCACGCCTCGCCAACAGGCTTACGGCAACGGTTTATCTACTCCAGCACGGCCTTCTACTCCCCTGGGCATCTTTTCACCCTCAAGCGCCTCACGATTGAGGGGCAATGTCTCAACGACTCAATTGTATTCAGAATACAAGAAATTGGAGAAGGAGCTTGCCACTGAAAAGAGAATAAAGGACGAGCTGCAGGAGAGCCTTGATGATATGGTACAACAGTTGGAAGCGCAGAAGCCCGAGGTGGAGCAAGTCCAGGCTGACTCGGCCCGTGCGCAGAGCGAGCTGGTTGAGATGTCTGAACTGCTCGACAAGGCCAATGAAGAGCGCGATGCCAGTATCAAGCAAGCCAGAACGTATCGCGGCCAGCTAGACGCCAAGACGAAGGAGGTAGAGCTTTTGACGCAGCAGCTCCGTGACACGAGTGCTGAGATCCGCTACCTGTTGATGGAGCAAGAGATCCAGCGCCGTGGAGAGACACTTACCAAAGAGGACTTTGAGCGAATGCAGCAGTATGCGGACGAAGCGATGCAACAGGCAACTGCCGACTTGTCCGAGACTCAGAAGATCGTCAACGAAAGACTGCTCATATTCAAGAACATCACCGAGCTTCAACAGCAGAACGAGGCCCAAGTGGCAACAATCCGAAACATGGTCAAGAAACTGGAAGACTCCCAGGCCGAAGAACTTCAGCAGCAGTACTCCAACATGCAACATGAACTTCAAGATGCAAGAACGAAGATTGTCTCGTTGGAGGATGAGATCAAAAATCTGATGAACCAGTCCAAGAGCTTTGCGAAGGAGCGAAATATGTTCCGCGAGATCCTGAGTCGCAAAGGACACCTTGTCGAGCCCTCGGACTTTTCCCGATCCCTGCCCATTCCTGCCCCCGACTCGCCGGCGGCAGGTTTGAATGAGAGTGTTCATGCAGTGAGTGCAGAGTTGAAAGAAGCATTCAACGGCTTGCAACAGCAGTTTGATGCTTACCGGCATGAGAACTCGACCACGCAGACGACGCTTCGACAACAGATTGATGGCCTACAGAAGCGCAATTCTGAGCTGCAATCTGAAATCAGTCGAGCACAGGGTCAGCTGATCGCAGCCTCGCAGCGAAACGAGATGCTACAGGCCAACCTGGATCTGATCAAAGCAGAGAACTCGGAGCTGACCAAGCGCACTTTTGCTCTCATGGAGAATGGTACGAAGCAGGAGTTGCGGGCCCAGCAAGTTGCTGAAGAAGTCGTTGAGGCACGGTCATCAATCGAGAGTCTACGACGGGAGTCGGCCAATTTGAAGGCAGAGAAAGAGCTGTGGAAGAACGTGGAGAGAAGACTGATAGAAGACAACGAGTCACTACGAAACGAGCGCAGCCGGGTTGATCAAATGAACAACAATCTCCAGAATCTGCTCAACGAGCGAGAGCAAGCCGACTCGGAGACGCGCCGAAGACTGCAAGCACAGGTCGAGTCCCTTGAAACCGAGCTACAGACTACCAAGCGAAAACTCGGCGAAGAAGAAGAAGACTACCGCAAAGCCTCTCTCCGCCGTGAATACGAACAGGAACAGAGCCAGAAGAAGATTGATGACTTGTTCACGAGCCTCAGCTCTGCACGGGAAGAGTTGGCATCTGCAAAGACTTCTCGCGATCATCTGGAGGCTCGAGTCAGCGAGCTCACAGTTGAACTCCGCTCGGCAGAGGAACGCATCGAGCTGCTCAACAAGCCTACCGACACTGCTGAGGAACCTGCCGAAGACGGTGTATCGACCGAGCAGGCGCTCGCCCTGCAGGTTTCTGAGCTCAAGCGCGATATCGAACTCAAGGACGCCGAGATCGAGCGACTGGAAGAGCAGATTGAAGTCTACAAAGGCATCAGCCAGTCGAGTGAAGAGCGCCTGCAAGAACTGTCGGAAACCAATGACCAGTACCGTGAGGAGACGAGTGCCGAACTGGCAGAGAAAGATGCCAAGATCAAGGATCTGGAGCAGCGGATCGAAGATATCTCTGCCGAACTCAATCGCACCAATTCGGCCTTGTCCAAGAGTCGAGATGAACAATCCGAATCCGCTCGACGGCTGGATGAGCAAAAGGCAGTGCTAGAGGCCGAGATTACTCGGTTAAAGGAACAGGAAGAGCGGTATGCAGAACAGGCGCAGTTCAATCTCGAGACTACAAAGGAACAGGCTCGGATTGCAATCGAGGCACAGCAGAACTACGAGAAGGAAGTTGTCCAGCACGGCGAAGCTGCCAAGGTGCTGCAGACTGTTCGAACGGAAGCCAACCAACTGCGGCTGGAGCTGGTCGACCTGAGGAGTCAGGCAGAGTCAGCACAGGCAAGCTTGCTGCAGAAGGAGTCGAGCTGGGCGGATCTGAAGGATAGGTACGAGCGTGAGATTGGGGATCTCAAGAAGCGTCGTGAGGAAGTGCAGCAACAAAACAGCTTGCTTCATGACCAGCTTGAGAAGCTCAGTCAGCAGATTTCGTCGCTGCAACACGATCGTGCCGCTCTGGCAGAGGGAGACGCGACTGTGACCGACGACTCGGCCGGAGGGGCGGGCAACCTGCAAGAAGTGATCAAGTACTTGCGACGCGAGAAGGAGATTGTCGACACGCAATTGCATCTCTCTTCGCAAGAAGCCAAGCGGCTCCGACAACAGCTCGACTTCACCAAGACCAGGCTTGATGAGACTCAGCTCAAGCTCGATCAGCAGCGCATTGTGGAAATCGATTCGGAACGGAACGCGGCCAGCCACGAGAAGCTGATGGAGACGTTAAACGAGCTCAATCTGTTCCGCGAAAGCAGTGTGACTCTACGCGCAGAGGCCAAAGAGGCCCGACAGGCTTTGGCTGCAAAGACGGCGCGTGTCGAAGAGCTCGAGAGCCAGATACAGCCTCTGTTGGCAAAGGTCGGTGAGCTCGAGCATCTTGCCGAGCTTCGCGATGGAGAAATGAGAATCCTGCAGAATGATCGCGATCAATGGCAGCAGCGCACCGAGAACATTTTGTCAAAATACAACCGTGTTGATCCTGCCGAGCTCGAAGCACTGAAGCAGCAGCTGGACTCACTTCAAGCCGAGAGAGACGCAGCCGTTGCGGCGCGTGATGGTTTACAAGCTCAAGTGGATGGCATTCCCGACCAAGTCAAGGTGGCACAGAGTGAACTGCGCGAGCGCCTGCAGGAGCAATTCAAGGCCAAGGTGCGAGAGCTCAATTCGAAAATCAAGGAGAAACAAGCAGACCTGGACGAGGTCAGCCGGCAGCGTAAGGACTTTAGTACTGAGCTTGACTTTGTCAGAGAACAGCTCGAGTCTGCGCGCAACCATCAGGCTGATGTGAATGGTGATGCCTCGGAAGACGCTGCTGCTCTGTCGGCCGAGCGCATCAGCGAACTAGAATCTCGCATTTCCGCACTGGAATCAAGCTTGACGCAAAAGGAGCAAGAATTATCCACACTGCAGTCTGAGCGCAAAGCCAAGGAAGAGGAGCTTAAGGGTATTCTCAACAAGCGGCTAGCTGAGGTCAAGAAAGAGGCTGAGACGGCAAAGCAAGCTGCGCTTGAAGAGCAGGAGCAGCGCCTGACCGCCGAGCACCAGAAGGAATTAGAGGCCATCAAGGCACAGTCGACCGCAGTGGCAACCGAGGCTAGCAAGCCATCTGAGGCAGAAGTAGACGAGCCGTCTGCAGCGACAGCCACGGCAGGGGAGGTCTCGGATGAGATGTTGATCAACATGGGTGAAGAAAGAGCCAAATTTGCTGTGCAGAGAAACGCATTCATTAACCGAATGGTGACCAATAATATCAGAAAGCGGACTGAGCGCCTTCAACAGCAAATTGAGGAGCTGAAAGCCACGGCACCTGCTAGTGAAGGCAACAATGAAGAGAGTGCAGCCAAGATCCAGGAGCTTGAGCAGCAGCTTGCCTCGGTGAGAGCCGAGGCCGAGCAGGAGAAGGAGTCGGCGCTTGCGGATCAAAAGCAGGCACTGGAGGAAGATTTCTCGGAACGGTTGGTACAGCAGAAGCTCGAATTTGACGAGGAGGCGGCAAAGAAAATAGCACAACAGGTTGCGAATGCAGAGCTCATGGCAGAAAAGAAGGGCCAGTTGAAGCTCAACATGGCACAGAACGGGCTGAGAAAGGCGAATGCGCAGCTCGAGGTGGTCAAGAAGGCTGCAGAGGAAACACCAGAGCGAGGAGTGGCAGAGGTGTGGGAGGAGGCCAAGGTTGCCAAACCAGCTGCTGCACCAGCTGCTCAGGTACCGAAGCCTGCTCCTCAAGCAGCTAAGCCAGCGCCTGCCACAGAGCCTGAGCCGCCAACCAGCACCAGCACCAACGCTCCTGTAAGTGATGCAGGGCCCAGGCCAGAACCGACGGAGCTCGTGGCACAAGGTCAACTTGAACAACAGCAGCAACAAGTACTACTCAGACAACAGCAGCAACAAGTACTCAGACAACAGGAGCAACAAGTACTACTCAGACAACAGCAGCAACAAGTACTACTCGAACAGCAGCAGCAACAGCAGCAACACGCACAAGTCAATGGCCCTAGCAAGTCTCTTCCAACACCACCTACACCAACCCCTGCTCGCGGCGGCCTGCGTCAGCCCAGCTCCAGTCTCCCGCGTGGTACAAGCTCAGGCATCCCGCGCGGCGGTGGACGTGGAGGCGGAGCCAATCCATCTGGGCGCGGCGGACCACAAAGCGGCATTGCTCGAGGCGGTGCACCGACATCAGCACGTGGCCGAGGCGGTGGGCAAGGAAGAGGAAGCCTGCAACTGAGCAATGTGCCTGGCATTGGCGGCATTGGCGGCGGTGCCGGTGGTGGTGGGGGGCGCGGAGGAAGCACGAGTGCGCGGTCGAGTTTGAGCGCTGGTGCACGACCGTTCATGCCTGGAACGAGTGCGGGCGCAAAGAGAGGTCGAGATGACGGGGATGGTAATGGGGATGTGGGCAAGAGGATCAGGGGCGGCGGCGCAGGATCATGATAATGCAGCTGGTAGGAAAGGGGGGGACTAGTAGTGTGTGTAAAAGGGGTATGTGTAACTTATTCCAGATTTTGCTCTCAGGATCATGTATGCTTAGCCATTTCCTTTCTCCTTGCCTCTTTCTATCGTTTTTTGGTTTGCTTCTGCTGTTGTTGCCTCGTTCATATCATCGTCGTCGTCGTCATCATCTTATTATCATTCCGTATCCTGCCCGGCTGTCACATAACTGCTCCGACTACTGTTGTTCCCAGTCGTATTGGCATTACTATTATTCCCAGTGGTAACCGTTGTCAACGTCGTAGGAGCAGTAGCAGTAGCAGTAGCACTGGCACCCGCAGTCGCCCGAGCAATCCCCAGCCGACGCATACGCCACTCCCACACACCACGGTCCACATCGTCCCGCGTCAGCCCATCCCGCACCAGCACAAACGTCACGCCCAGCTCCGTTTCCACATTGCGGTTGCGCGCCTCGTCGTCGAAGAAGATCATGTCTTCGAACGCGATCGCGTTGGGATTGACAGCAGTGGTAGAAGCAGTAGTAGTACTGTTGTGGGGAGGAGTGTTGGTTCCCGTGCTGATAATGTCCTGCTGCTGCTGCTGCTGCTGCTGCTGCTCACTTCCGACCTTGGAATTCCGACTGCTGCTGCCGCCGCCAAGAATGGCGAGAGATCGCCGTTTGCGGGCGGTGGAGGTTGTTGTTGTTGTTGTTGTTGTTGTTGTGCCGGCTCCTGCTCCTGCTGTGGGTGGCGGCGGGGTGGAGACGGAGAGGAGAGAGGGCGAGGTTGAAGGCGCAACGAGCGAGGAGGAGGATAGTAGGGAGCGTCTTGTTCCACTTGCGCCTGATGATGATGATGCTGCTGCTGCTGCGCTGGATGGAGATGACAGGACGGCCTGGATCTTCTTGAAATGCGTGACTTTGTCGCCCGGGTAGATCTGTGGCGCGGTGAAGAGTACGATGGCCTTGAATGGTTTCTGCGACGACGAGCCGCCGCTGCTGCCGCTGCCGCTACTGCTGTTGACGCTGAGGCTGCTGCCGCCCATCTTGGACCGCGTGTCGTCGAAGTGGTAGTCTCTATTGCGGTTGAAAAAGGCGTTGGGCGGCATGCTGTTGCTGCTTGTTGTTGTTGTCGTTGCTGTTGCTGCCGCTGCTGCCGCTGACGGCGCTGATGGCGGTGGGGGCGAAATGGTCAGGTTGCGAAGCATGGTATCAGCCAGCTGCGGCGCATGGGTGCGGCTGGCAATCGTCATGGTGATGCCGCGCTGGCGGGCGGCCCAGAGAATGGGCGGGACGGTGTCGTAGAAGCCAAAGTCCTCGCCGTGCCGGTCGCGCAGCTTGGTCACTTCTGCAGAGCTTGCTGCCGATGATGATGCCGATTTCGACCCACCTGATCCCGCTGCTGTCGCTGTTGAAATCACCGGCTTCAGCGGTGGCGCACAGTGCGTGTCGACCCAAAAGGGCCAGAGTGTGTAGTCGAGATCAAAGACAAAGACCGAGGGCAACGGCAGATCGTCGGTGAATGTGGTTGGGATCAGTGGGGATGGGGGGATTGCTGCCCGGGCAGGCGATGACGAGGTATCAAAGTTCCTGCCGCCCTTGCTCGTCGCCACTACCGTCGCGGTTGGTGTCTTGAGCGACGAGGTCGATGTGACGGACGAGCCAAAGGAGAAGCGTTTGCGCATTTTGGCGGAGGGTTAAGCACGGCTTGTCTAGGGAGCTGAGGTTGACGATGGAGGTCGATGAGACAAAGGGGAACGAGGAGAGGAGGAGAGGAGGAGAGGAAAAGGGTGACAGGGGAGAGACTGACAGGTGTATAGCCGATATACCCTTGTTATTAGGGGGTTGCCTTATGTAAGCCAGCAGGCTAGTGTGGGGCGATTTAAGGTTGTGGGGATTCCAAGACATCTGTCTATATGAGGTATAGCGCAACTCACTAAGCCAGTACTACTACTTTCCCACTCAACCAGTACTACTTTCCCACTCACCCAGTACTACTACTTTCCCACTCAACCTCTCTCTCATTCCTCATTCATTCATAACTGCTGATGCTGCTGCTAATCTAGATGTCCTATTCACTACTTTTCATCTCAGCAGTGAGTAGGCTCCTTGGACAAAATGGCCAGTTATGAGACTCCATGTCTCTTTTTCTGCTGGCATAATTGGTTTTGCAGTAATTCAAGTGACGAGGCCTACGAGTCATGGCAGCTACCAGAGATCACCAAATCTATAGTTGACATGTACGGCAGGGACAAAATCACTTTCCCGGTCTTTGATGAAAGTGTCATCTTCTATGGTGCCCTGAGCCGCCCTAGACTCTACCGATCAGACCATATGATTCCCTACAAGTTACCAGATAAAGACACTTGGGCTCCAAGATATAGGCCGTCACATCCTCACCCTGAGAAGCTTGCAGATGATTTCAACGATTCCATACTCGACAAAACCACAGCTAAATGGGAAGATTTCAAGGATATTGCTGGTACTAATACTCTCACAATGGCAATATTTGGCCGTGTGGAAGAGAACAGAAAACAATTACTGCAGCTTTGCAAACGTTATTGCAGTATGTCTTGATGAGCTAGGGTACAACAGCAATATCCCTGGCTATGTGATTACCTGGCACTTGTATAGCTTGGTCCAACTTGACAGCGCCATTCCCATCAGAACTCAGACACTGCCTAACATTGCAAAGCAGTCTACAGATGTATCTGGTGTGTCAACTGCACTAGCTAAGGCAGATACTCGTGGGTTGAGAATAGTCTCAGCACTACCTGCAAACCGGGCTGGGTATTTTGGGCTGGAGAGCACGGCACAAGTACAAAATATCTTCGAATCAAGAGCTCTCTGCAATATTCGGAAAGACTTGAATTATCACACAAGTGGATATGGGGACCTAGATGCCGGTGCAAGGGCTGCTGTGAAGAAGAAGCCACTGTCTAGTATATTTCAACAATTTGATCCCGCACGGATCAAAGCGTTGGCATCGGCCAAGCGTACCCAAAGCCATGCCCAACACTGTTCACCAGAATAGTCTATTGCCATTAAGCCAGGTCGCTTCTAGGAGCATATACGCATATATATTTCATATATATCCTCTCAAATCACTCCAAGCGTGAAAATGTAACGTGACACTCAGTCTTCACAGTAGAAGGTCTCGAAATAAAAGTCTGGACGAAAGGCTGAAAGCACCTGGTGTGCGAGGTGGGCTGCCATCCACAACCTCTCTCGTCAACCACATGCCCCCCACGTCCACAGTGTCCAGTCAAGCCTGGCCACAAACTCTTTTCACGCCAGCTCACGGCTGGCTCTGCAACTTGCCCTCCTTGACTCTCAGCTTTTTTACCAGCTCGGCTGACGGCTATAAATAATATCCGACTTGAAAAACAGAGACAAAGAGAGAGGGGGAGAGCTATATATGTTCCAGACGTGAGATGGAGTCTCCAGAGAAGAATAATCCGTGTCTGTCTGTCTGTCGCCAGCCTGGGGACAGGAAAGCGCAGGCGCAAACCCCAGATGCAGCGGGCGAGAAAGGGGGGTTCCGTCAGCACAGCTCGGCATCCGTTGCCGGGCGAGCCAAAGTCATTGACCAGCAGCATCGGAGCTCAGCTTGGTTGTTATTGGTGCTCAGCTTGGTTGTTATTGGTGCTCAGCTTGGTTGTTATTGGTGCTCAGCTTGGTTGTTAATGGGCAGACATGAGCAACGCCCCATCTGGCCCAAGGTATCAACAAGGAGAAAAAAACAAAAGGCCACGTCAAGTTGTCTGCTTCAAGCTCGCAACCCAGTCGCGCACACGCGCTGCGCCGTCGTGAGCCGCAACAAACAGCCTGCGTTCATTCTCATCCAGCCCGCGAAGAAAGTCCTCTCCACTCACACTGCCAGCGCCGCCGCCGCCGCCGCTCCGACCGCCGACGGCGAGCGCGCTGCCATGGCTCGCGTAGTCGGCCAGCTTGGCGGCGCGCGCCTTGAACGTGTCGGTCAGCACGTCGACCAGCTCGTCCTCCTCGAAGAGCTCGAGCAGCTTGGTGCCCAGGTCGTAGAAGTGCGGCGACTGCGCGCGCACGTCGACCGAGACCGGGTCGGCCTTGAGCGCGTTGAGCACGGGTGTAGACAGAGCGCCGGGGAAGTCCAGGGAGACAAATGGGTCAGCGTCCAGGTTGCTTGTGTTGGAGACGGCCAGGAGGGTGCCGAGCCAGAGCGGTAGGGGGACAGTGGTGCCGGAGGTGAGTGTGGTTGCTGTTGTTTGGCCGCCGGTTGGGGTAGCAGCTGGTGATGAAGAATTCGACGGGTTGGTTCCCGTGTTGTTGGTGGCCGTGGCGGCAAGGTAGCCCAGCCCGGGGACCGAGAGATTGAATGTGCAGGGGACTTTGGTTTGTGTGGTGAGGATGGAGTCTGGGTCGTAGTAGGACATGGTTCGAGCTGGAACCGTAACCAGCTTATTGGCAATGCTGTGGGTGGTTCTTGAGCCGAAAAGAAGGCAAGAAGGCAAGAAGGCAACGACAGACGCATCGCGTTGTAGTGTTTGCCTTGAAAGCGGGGCTGTGCTTAGTCAACGAGGCAACTGGTGTGACTGTGTGCAAGTTGGATGCCTCACTCACCAACCAATCCAACTTCTATTCCCATGGCGGCAGCGTCGTCAAAGCCACCGGTTACGCTTCCATCGTCCACGCATCTAGATCCTGGCGCCTACGTACGCGGCTCACATAGCATTACGCTTGGGACTAACACGCTTGTGCACTCTCGGGCTTACTTGCTGTCAGCCCATGTACCCCTGGTGATTGGCGATGGCTGCATAATCAGTGAAAAGGCAGTGCTGGGAGGTCCGTTGCCATCAGCATCAGCAGACAATCCCGGGCATGACAACAGACGAGAGGATGATGGAGTGAAGAAGGCGACAGTCATCGAAAACCGAGTGCGCGTGGAGCCACATGCGCAGATTCACCACTCAGCCACGATTCTCGAGGGTGCAGTAATCGAGGCACAGGCCGCGGTCCTGCCTGGGGCGGTCGTGGGGCGGCATGCCAAGATCTGTGCTGGTGTCACGATCCGCGAGGGCATGCAGGTGCCAGAGGGGGCTGTTGTGTGGGGGAATGGCGAGCAGATGAGGAGGCGGGCGGGAGATGGGGGTCCGGCGGAGGAGCGGCGTCTGCAGGCCATGGATAAGGAACGAGAGGTGACCATGCTTATTCTGCGGACGGCGGCGATAAAAGCGAGCCAGGCAAGGAGGGACAAGGGCAGGTGAGGCCGGGGAGCCGAAGCTGGACAGATTTGGGGGGTATCATATGATTTTGCAAGCATCAAGCATTCTATCCAACACCGCCGGCAGCCTCCTTGACCTTGGCCTGCTCGGGCGGCTCGTCAACAAAGGTGGGCGGGACCTCGTCCTGTAAAAAGGCCGGGGTCTCACTGATGCCCATCTCCTGTTCAAAGGCCATGTCCTCGCCCAAAGCCTCCAGCTCGGCATCGAGCTCTGCCTCATCGACGTCGTCAGGCACATCGTAGGCGCGGGATATGCTCTCGTTGATCTCGTTGCCAATGTCCATCAGGTCGGCCATCTCATCCTGCATCTGGTCGATCTTGTCCAGGTTGATCTTGCCGTACTGTTGCTTCAGGGTCTTGTTGGTCGTTTTGAGGGTGTCAACAGTAGTCATGACGTTCTTGAGATTGTCCTGCATCATGCTGGCCTGCTCCATGTTCCACGACTGCTGCTGCAGCTGGTCTCGCTGGGTCTCGTACATCTTGCGGCGCTGGAGCACCTTGAGCGCTTTTGCTTTGATTGCCTGTTTGCCGGGCCCATCGCGCATTTTAGACAGCTTCTGCTGGTAGGTACTGAGTTCGGCATTGAGTTTAGAGAGCTTGACATCGATCGAGTCGACACGGGTATCGAGCTGGGAGAGGGGTATTTGGGTCAGTGGTGCGTGGAGGAGCAGGGCCTGTATTGCTTACAGTGCTAATAGCATCATTGAGGGTGGGCTTAGGAGCAGTGTTCTTGCTGCCAAAGATCCTGTTCATTGTGTTGACTTGTTCATAGTAGTGAGGAGTGACACCAGCATTCAGAGGGGTAAGGATTAGGCTCTAATAGAAGGGAATTTAGTCAGCTGCGCTAATTAATTAGTTGACTTTTAATTACTAACTTGACTTCTTAGGCTTTTGGCCCCTCTAATCATAATTAAACAAGCCTCTAAATGAGTTGGCCCCTCTAATTAAACAGGCCTCTTATGAGTTGGCAAAGGATGACTTCCTAAGCCTTTGGCCCCTCTAATTATAATTAAACAAGCCTCTGAAATGATAAAGCCATGCCCATGTGTGATGGTGTCATGAGCCCCTGAAAGGCGTGGCACAAGAAGAGCTCTGCTCTGCTGTGCTCTGCTCTGCTGAGCAGGGCACAGCAGGGCACAGCTGAGCAGGGCAGAGATAGTCAAGGAACTGCAATAAGAT
This sequence comes from Chaetothyriales sp. CBS 134920, assembly GCA_003693665.1. Taxonomy (NCBI): domain Eukaryota; kingdom Fungi; phylum Ascomycota; class Eurotiomycetes; order Chaetothyriales; family Domatiomycetaceae; genus Domatiomyces; species Domatiomyces catenatus. The sequence continues at coordinate 63,677 of QQSL01000050.1, forward strand.
TATTGTTTTAATTATTCTTATCCTTTATCCAATGCCCGGAGTTCGGCTAAAGTGCCCTAATCAATAGCCCTAATAATTCTCACACCAAGTTTATCTCAAATGGCCGCCGCCGCCCAACAAGCCACAGTTGCACAGACTTCTCTCTGATTGCTTCTCTCTTCTCCTACATTCACTCATTCATCAGGTAATGCTCTCTACACCCCTGTGCCCTGCTCCTTCTATTGCTCCCTCTATCCTTCTTCCCCAAGGCCAAGAAGCTGTGAAGGAGAGAGACTGACGGACTTGGACAGCGCTGGACCGCAAGTCAATGTATTCATCATTATCTCAATCACTTCTGTTTAGCACATGTGACTGTCAGGGTGTGTATGACAAGCAGACAATACACATAGTCCAGCAGAGTAGGACAAACAGCCTTGTTGGTTGTGCTTCCTCACTGCCCTGGTGATAATCATTCCGCCCACAGACGCCCACAGACCGCCCACAGACGCCCACAGACCGCCCACAGACCGCCCTGCTAATCATCACCACTACCCGTGGATCAATCACAATCATCACCACTACCCGTTGATCAATCACAATCACGAGCCCCACCTCACTATCCATCACTGCCATTCCCTGTGCCTGGCCACCATGTTCTGGCGCTTTGGCGGCTATTCCAATATCTCTGCCATCGATACCCTCCTCGACCAGCCCGATGTCAAGCTCGAAGACCTGTTGGAAGAGTCGGAACTGCTCCAAGAGCTGAAGTCGCACCACAACAAGCTCATCGAGTATCTGCGCGAGGATGACGTCCTGCGTGCCCTGCTCCAGCATGTCATCGCGCCGGCGCCTCGCTCGCCTGACGATGGCGATGATGATGAGAATGAGGAGGGAGAGAAGAGCAAGGAGACCACAATAAACGCGTCCGATGTGCCGCCCAGCCACAGCCAGGACCAGGATCTGGCAGAGAAGAGACGGCTCAAGTACGCATATGTCGCGTCCGAGGTGCTCTCGAGCGAGGTCTGGTCCATCACAGAGGCGCTGATGGCCAACAACATCCTCCTGACCGAGTTCTGGGACTTTGTGCGTCGACCCCCGTCGCTTGATCCGCTTCAGGCCGGCTACTTCACCAAAGTCAACGAGCACCTGTTGGAGAAGAAGACGGAGGAGATGGTAGACTTCATCAAGGCGATGCCGGGCATTGTGCCAGCCATCCTCCAGCACGTCGACTGCCCCATGGTGATGGACCTCCTGCTACGCATCATCAGCCTCGAAAAGGCCGAGGGCGGTGCCGGCGTGGTCGAATGGCTCTACCAACAGGACCTCGTGCCCATGCTGCTCTCCTATCTGTCGCCCGAGTGCAATCCCTCCACGCAGACCTCGGCCGGCGACTTCCTCAAGGCGATTATCACCATCTCGGCCAATGCCGCCCAGGACCAGCAGTCCTGCATTGGTCCAAACAGCCTGACGCGCCAACTGGTCTCGGAGCGATGCATCCACACCTTGATCCAGGCCATGTTGAAAGGCGGCAACCCGCTCACTGTCGGCGTCGGCATCGTCATCGAGGTCATCCGGAAGAACAACTCGGACTACGATCCCGACAGCGGTCAAAGTGCCGACTCTCCTCCTTCGAGCCATGACCCCATCTATCTCGGCACCCTGCTGCGACTCTTTGCCCGACACGTGCCCGACTTCATGGCTCTCGTCCTCAGCTCCAAGCACACCGTTGCCGATGGCGCCACCACGCGCCTGGCCGAGCGCGGCCAACTGAGGTCGGCATGGGGCACCAATATCGAGCCTCTGGGATTTGACCGCTTCAAGACATGCGAGCTCATGGCCGAGCTGCTGCACTGTAGCAACATGGGCCTCCTCAATGAGCCGGGCAGCGAAGAGTACATCCGCGCGCGTGACGAGGAACGAGAGCGATTGCGCGACCAGAGCACCTTGAGCTCCATCAAACTGAGTGAAGACTCTGCCATCGACTTTTCCCTCTCGTCGTCCAAATTTGAAAACAACTTTGACAACGGCTCTTCTACGCCTTCAGCCTCTACCTCAACGGACGAGTTGCGCACGGCCGTCAGCAGTGAAGAAGATGGCTTCGAGAAGGTGGCCGTTGACGATACCCCTGAAGCAAGTATAGCATCAGACAAGAGTGGCGGTGCCAATGATCTCGCCCCTCTGTCTCCTGGCCAACCCGCTACTGCTGCTGCTGCTGCTGCTGCATCCCCCGTAACAGAGCTTGCAAACCATGTTGGACCCCTGAGCATGGAAGACACCGAGATGACCCCACCACCAAATGAAGCAGACCAGTCTGCCATGCCGCCCCCCTTGTCCTCGAACCAGAGTGATCCTAATAAGACGCCGACGCCGAGTAGTCCCGAGCCAGCGGTGAGCCCGAAATCGGCCAGGGGAGGGAGCCAGCAAGTGGGCATCGATAGCCAAGTCGAAGGCGATTCTATTGAGGTGTATGACAGCTCCATTGCAGACCAGCTGGCGGATGCCCAGGACGCTCCCGTGGTTGGCGACTATCTGAAGATGCAGTTTGTCGAGAACCAGGTTGTGCCCACCATTCTCAGCTTCTTCTTCCGCTTTCCTTGGAACAATTTCCTGCACAACGTTGTGTACGACGTGGTCCAGCAAGTCTTCAACGGGCCCATGGACCGTGGCTACAACAAATACCTTGCATTCGACCTGTTCGAGACCGGCCATATCACCGAGGCCATCATTGAGGGTCAGAGACGCAGCGATGAGGTGCAGGCCAAGAGTAACATGCGCCTAGGCTATATGGGTCACTTGACCCTCGTGGCCGAAGAGGTTGTCAAATTCGGGGAGCGCCAGCCCAGGGAGCTGCTGTCAGTGCCCGTGCAGGACTCGATCTACGGCAAAGACTGGGATGAGTACGTGAGCACAACGCTGGCAGAAACGAGAGAGCGCGACAATGCAATCCTCGGCGGTTTCAGACCCGAGCCTGCCCCACGTCAGGGCATGCTCAATACCGTCAATGCACACGCTGGGCTTGGCCCATCACAGGCCCTACAGAATGCCGGCATCGGTGGCCAGCCGCTCGATAGTATCGAGCTCAATCGAGGCTCCGATACATCCGAGCAGTTCTCCTCGGTCGGCTCACTTCTCTCTGGCTTTGGTAGCTCCTCGGATGATGATGATGAGGACATGGACTATGGCGAAGACCTTGACACAGCCCGTAATTCAGCCCAACTCGCAGCTGCCGATTCCAGACCAGGACTCGAAAGCGTGAGTCTAGACATCGAGTTCGTTGAGGAGCCTGCAGCTGACACTGACCGGTTTCAGGCTGGCCAACAAATTCCGTGGATCCCACCTCCACCTGCACCACTCAATATTGAGCCCAGCAGAGCTCGCCGGCGCCTAGCTGACCGGCTGGCTAGGCATCGGCGAGAACAGCTTGACCGGGCCGAGGAGGAGCGGGCCACCGACTTTGGCGCGAGTACCGATGATCCTTTCTCCAGCTTGGGTGATCATGATCGGGGATATGAACAGGATCCCTTCAGCCTGGATGAAGAAGAGCAAGACATTACACTCTTTGGCCAGCGAGACGCTGCGAACCGCACGAGCCCAACCGACAACCGGGCCACCTTCTCTGTCGGCCGAGGCCTATCCAGTCTGTTTTCCCCCGCCTCCAGAGCAGGCAAACAGCAGTCGGATGGCTTTGATGATTCCCTTGACGACTCATCTTCATCAGAAAGCTCAGGCTCAGACGATCCCGAGAATCCGCCGCTTGAGGCAAGGACAAGTCTGGAGCGGCGCCCGCTTGACATTGATGACGATGATGATGATGAAATGGGCGAGATGGTTGCCCCGACAGAGCAGGGGACCAGCAGCAGCGATGAAGAGGACCTGACTGAGACGGAGAAGAAGCGGCTCAGCTCGGCCTTTGGCGCCTCAGGCGTTGACAACCAGGGCAGCGAGTTCGACGGACAGGGAGACGAAGACAGGGAGGATGAGGATGACGAGGCCCTGGTTGAAATCGCGATGCCAGCGCCCAAGAGGAGAAGCGTGGGTAAGTAGATAATCAGCTTTATGACGACACGACATGATCACCGCTCGGTCAAGACATGGTATTCTAGGCAAGGAGAATGCATGTCGGCCGAGCCTGTACAGTACAACCAGCATGGCATCTTGATACCCAGGGTGAGAATTGATTGATCGACAATGGGATGCCGGGATGAGTCGGATGCGTCACACGGGCTGCTCAACAGTTGCAGCTTTGCTACTTGACAGCCTCGACCGTGACAAGTAGATGAGGCATGAGGCATGAGGCATGTAGAATAAGAGATAAATGATCAACAGAAGGACTAAATCTTGAAATGCACCTGTCTGTCATAACACCTTGTGCCAAGACGCCCTGAGCCATACTGATTTGATATAGAACAGAAAGATCATGGGAGTGCTTGTATAACATACAAATTTATTGTGTATAATCATAATCAGATTTAGCAAGAGTAACCCACTGTCCTCTTGTCTTGTCCAGCACTAGCAGCCAAACGAATTAGTTGGGCAATCTTTCTTTGCCTTCTGACCCAGAAGAGATCTAACAGAACGAATGCCTCTGTTGGCTTGGCCATTAAGCCAGCAAGAGATTCATTAAATGATCAACTGGAGAAGTATTGAAATGCACAGCCCCACCCCTGCCTGTTGGCCATTACACAGCCACCAACATCTTCACTCTTTGCCTGGCAGGTAAAAGCCCTGAGCAGCCCATTGCCGCTGCAGGATTTCAGCAGGAGTGGCCCATGTGATATCCAGGTTAGTCGTAAGCCCCTGGCCCCCGGTAAGCATGCCTACCAGCTCTGCCTGGTCGCCAATGCATCGGACAATTGCTGAGCCAGAAAAATCATACCTTCCACCATTCACCTTGACACCCACAATAACAAGCTCCCTTCTGAGATGAGTACTGCCATCTGGCATCTTCACTGAATACTCTCCCCACATGGAGTCTAGACAGCCCATGGTAAGGCCAGTTGCCATCCCGTCCTTGAGTACTCGTGTTTCCTCCATCTCCATACCATCCTCATCAATGTGGGTGCCCTTGAGCAGCGTGGCAATTGGGGTCACACTGGTCTTGAACACAAGCTTCCCATTAGATGGATATTTGAACCTGGCAGGATTGGCACTGCCGCCAACCAGGCACTCATTAAGTTGCTCATGGTTGAACTTGTCACCAAGCACAATGTAGTTCTCAAGGTCATCAGGAGAGTGAGTGTTTTCGTATGAGACAGCAATAGCCATGTCAGATTTGTAGCCTGTTTGTGGGTCCATGGCAATTGGTGGTGACCATACCACATAGCCACTTGTACGATCTTTGATTTTTTCCCTTGGTGTGATTATGCTGTTCTCAACGTGCATAAGTTCAGTCAGGGTGTGCTCTGCCTGCATCTTGCGTTGCATAGCATCTTTGAACTCATGACTCTCTTCGCTGTCAGCACTCGCAATGTCCTTGTCGGCATCCTCAAGGAGAATCTGCTGGTATCTTCGTGTGGCATGAACCATCTTCTTAATGCCAGACATATCGACAGGCCAAGCAACTTCCAACTTTGCCATTCCTGTCCCACGCTTGTAGATGTACTCAGTGTTCTCCTGTTTCTTGATGAAATTGTCCACATTCCACACATGCCTGCAAGAGACAGCATATCGGCCCTTGCTGTCACCTTTCTTGAGAAGCCAGAAGCCCCGAGTACCTTGGGCATGCTCTGTCTTGGCTAGTGCTGTTGACACCCCAGATGCTTCAGTGAAATGCTTGGCAATCTTTGCCAATGACCGAGTTTGTGTTGTAGTGACTCCCTGCAGTTTAGTGCCATTGGCAAGGTCATGTGCTCCAGGTAAGCACATAGACAGGGATATTGCTGTGTCGTAGCTCCTCAAGGCATGCTCCAATAAAGTTTGCGAAAGCAGCAGCAGTTTGCTTCTCAGCTAGAGTAGCATCTAGAGGTTGGCCAATAAGCACAACATGATTGGGTTTCTCATGCTTTCCTGCTTCATCATCATCACGGCCTAACCTTATCATAACGAGAGCACTGATGCGAACGACTTCCTTGAAATGTTCCCATTGGGCTGTGGCTCTGTCAAGGACAATGTTATTCCAATCGTCTGCAAGCTTCCCGGGGAGGCCAGCAAAAAGTGCATATCTTGGAACCTGACCCCAATTGTGCTGGACGTGATAGGGAATATGATGGTCTGATCGATAGACTAGTCTTGGTTTGCTGAATAAACCATGGAAATATTGCTTGCTTTCCTCTTCGGATGGGAAAGTGACCTTGTCATCACCACCGTAGATATTTATCATTGACTGGGTCGCGGCATCTAGCTGATTCGCCGACGCGGGGGAATCCTTGACTGCTGCTGGTGCCATTATTCTTCTAGAAACTCTTGTTGTCAGCTTAAATAGCTACAATAATAATAACCATGACACCAGCCAGCCAGCCAGCTTGAATTTTTTTTAAAAAAAAAAAAAAATTCTGCTCAAGACTAGGCAATTAATTGCCTGTTAATCTGGTGAGAAATAATGAGATTGTGGCCCAAGTTGACTGCAGAATGAGAAGTTACAAATGAGAAGGAAGTTAAGGGGATTAAGTACTTTCCAAGGAAACAAAAGAGACACTACTATGCCAGATATGGACAAGCGTCTTGGCAACCATCTTCCTCCTTGCTGGATGCAAAAACATTTGCCTGTTTAACTAGCCGACCTATTTGGAAATACCACTGATTCTGGAACAACTTCACTGATTCCGATTTTCAACAGGCCGACTAGGGAAGCCTTCCACTTGCAGGCGAGATACATGTCTCGATTTCGACTGCCTTCGCTTGAGCAAGAAGCTCAGAGCAATTTTCACCGCCAATGTGGCCCCCTGCTCCTGTCTCACATTCACTCTTGGAGAGGGTGGTTATCAGCCCCTTCCAGAATACGGCCGTCCTGGAGCTGTGAGTCATGAATCATGACGGCTGAGATGTTGGCAAAGTATTCGTAGGAGGGGAAGTGTCTCAGCCAGGCCAGTTTGGATGGGATGTGATCAGGTCTCATCAGGATTACATACACATTATGATAGAGTAGAATAAGTAGTATGAATAGAGGCACTCTTGAACTGAAACCCACGCTTCAAATGGACCTCTAGAAGCTTTTTCCGTTTGAGAGAAAGACCATTCAAAGTCGACGACGCCCTGGCTATGCATTTAAAATCACCCTTAACACATGCCTATTATTATTAAGAGACTAGCTGTCTCATCCCTTTGCGTTGTACTTGTCGTTGAAAGCGTTGACAGCTGCGTCACAGTCAGATAACTTTGTCTCTACGGCTGCACGAATCTCAAACTTCGGGGGGAGAAGGAAGGGGCCACTCGACTTACCAATGGCAATTTGCTTGTACAGGAAATCCCGTGAGCTCTGGTTTGAGATGGGAATAAAAGGGCCGTTGGCACCCCCTTTCAAGCCAATACCCATGCCGGTCCTTTCCTTGCTGATTGTCTGGACGTCGGTCAGTTTCACGTCCCACTCGACTTGAAGCTTGCGGGAACGGATCATCAGGATGCGATTGTATGTCACAATGACCATCATCTCCTTGCCCTCGAGCTCCAGGTGGGCGATGTAGTCTTCGTTGAAATAGGTGCCGTTGTCACACGTCTTGAGCCAGAATTGTCCGAGGGCTTCGCGTTGGCTGTAGGGTTTTACAATGCCGTCCATACCGACGAAGCGTGTAAGCCGAACACGATCCAGGCCTTCTTGGTCGAAGACCGTGGTTGTGTTTCGAACGCCTTCTGCAACATTCGAGGCCAAATCGAAGGCGCCAATCGCCGGCTTGGTCGCCAAGCCAAGGACACCCTTCCCAACGCCCTTCATGAAACCGATTGCGCCCTCAGTTTCGGCGCCTTCGAGAGGCAGCCGTGCCAAACCGCCGATGCCGCTTGCCACAGAGCTCGCAAATGCATTTCCACCAGAGGTTACGCCGTACAAGGCGTGCTTTGGCCGATTCCGGTTTCTAGACATACGACGCTGGTCTTGAAACTGTTTGTCCATCGTCGCTGCTGTCAGGCCCTTTGAAATGGAGCCCGTGAATTTGGCCATACTGTCGCTGAAACCAAACACTGACTTTTTGACGAAGCTGCTTGCTCCCTTTGCCATGCCGATGCCAAGTTCCTGCGGCCTATCTGTCATGACCAGGCCCTGATACGGCTCATAGAAGATATCGGCGATACCAGAGCTGACACTATTGAACAGGCCGACAGGATTGCCAAGGAAGTCAGCGGAGCCCAAGATGACGTGGACTTGTGATAGCACATCCTGGGTGTAGTGGGCTTGGATGTTTGAGAGAAGAGAATGAACTGGCAGACGTGCATTCTCCAGCAGCAATGCGTTGAGTTTGATCGGTGCGTCGTTGACGTTGCCAAGTGACATAGTCATGACATTGACCAAGAACATCATCGGACTGCTGGTAAGGTCCTCCTCTGCGTTGACTCTCTCTGTGCGTACAAAAGACAGGTCAAGCTGCATGGGCTGAAGGTGCAGCAATTCAAAGTAGACGTCTCGGCCTTGCTCCTCCTTGCTGGGCTCTGGGAGGTCAACATCCTCATCACACAGCCGTCCTTCTTTCTCTTCTGCCCATGACGCACCTGGGACTTTCAAAAAGTCAAGCAGGGAAAAGATGAAATCTTCATCAAGCTCAATGGTGATCTGCTGCAGCAACAGAGTCGCATATTTGACATAGAGAACTCCGTATGAGTCGTCCTTGACTAGGGTGACCATGGCGTGGAAGGTTGGGTGTGCTTCCATTTCCTTGCCAGTCTTGGGCACGACGCTCGGGTACAAAATGATGGGGAATATGCCACCATAGAGTTGATTATCAATTTGGATCCACTTGATTGTCCAGTTGAGCGTCTGATAGAGCTCTGAGTCCGCATACTTCAAATCGACGTCCCGAAAAGTCATGTACACAAGCTCCTTTACATTCAAATTGACAAGCGAAATACCAATGCCTGCCAGTCGAAGCTCTGCCTTGAAGTTGACCTTGGAGTCAAGCTCTTTCACTTCGAAGCCCTGGTTCACAGTTGTCTGTGATGTCGTGCTCATTCCGGTCTTCTGTCGATACAAAGACATCTGAGGCTTGTAATTTGACAATACCAGTGTCTGGGTTGGCCCGTCAGCCACAATATTGACGTCAATTACTCTCATGGGAGCTCCTGGCTGTCGAGGAGGAATCTTGATGGGCATGAGATTGCCAATCTCCGCGAGTTTGATGTAGCGCTCCTTGCCACCAGAGGTGAGCACAAGCTCTTTGTTCTTGGAGGCCGGATAGTCCCAAGCGTATGGCATGATGCTTCTTGGAGGCAGCTTGTAGCGAATAGGCTTCCAACCACTGCCCGGGTCTTCTTCGTCGAGTTCACCGATATTTGGGTTGGCCTGAAAGAAGAGAAACTCTGTGTCACTCTCATTGCGCATCGAAAAGGGCCAGTGCTTGTTCTCAATTGAAAGATGCAGGAACAATGTAGGCCCTTCAAGGACAATTTGCAGCCTGATCAGTTTCTGGCGTTGCCCTTGCTTGGCCACTTTCACATGGGTCATCCCTACGGTGGCAAGATTGAACGGAGAGGACCACTGGTTGTTCGGTCCTGGGAAACAAAGGCACAGCTGTTTCTCGCTTGCCTGGCGCATGAAGTAAAGCGGAAGAAGATCGTTGTTCTGCATCGTCATAATCTCCGAGGAGCCAGGCTCTCGTAGCTCAATGCTCTCACCAATCTTATTCTTGATCACGAAACGGGGCGTGAATGAGACAACCTTGGTGACAATATACTTGCCCTCTCCTTCAGTGACAGCCACTCCAATGTGCATCTCCTTCCGGCCAGACGCCGAAGGCAAGACGACCTCAAAGCTGCTTCCAAGCGCATCAAAGCTTTGAGGCTTGCTCCAGGCCGAGTCACCAACTTTGAGCAAGGTTCGATTCTTCTTATCGTCCGTGGGGTAAGAGTAGAGATATGGTGCAGTCTTGTGAGAGCCTGTTTGAGATGCAAGACCTTGATGGGGCTGAGACCTAGCAGAGCCAAAAAAGGTCTTGCTCTGGATGCTCAATTCGAGCCCCGTCTTGTTCAGCAACACATAAGGTGAGTAGACAGATACCCTGAAAGCCCCGCCACTATCCTTGACGTTGGTGTAGTGGAGCTTGAGTCTGAGCTGAGAGCCTTTGGCATCCTTGAGACGCAGGTTAGATTCACGTCGGAAATCTTCTTGAGCATTGCTGTTGATGATGGCAAAATCGCTCTGATTGTATGGCGTTTCCTGGACGTCAACACTCAGCAGAAGCAAATGCGACAATTCGACCACGTGCACCGGGCTGACGCCGCCCTTGCGTAGGAAATTCGTCCAGTCCTTCTTAGTGTTCTTGTCATAGATCCTGTACTTGAAATCATAGGGCAGAAGGTTCTGGATTTCGACTGGGGCCGAGATCTGAATCTTCATAAAAGGGTATATTTGGATCATCGGATCCTTCTTGTCATATGTGGCATGCATTTGGAAGTAGAAGGGAGGGGATTCATCACGGCCCTCTGACTGACATTTCAAGGTCCTGGTGTCTCGTTTGATAAGATCCTTCCAGAACAACTTCTCATTGGACCATCCGTAGCCGAAGCCTTGGTCGGGTCGGACAATGAGAGAATGGTAAAACGCGGCACCAACAGGGGCTGGCCGGTCTTCGCCAGGGGGCAGCTTCTCAATCTTGAGCAGCGTCCTATCTTCGGGACGGAAGACACCAAACTCGATCGGGATTTGCGTTCTGTTCTCAATCAAGAGTGGCGACCTGAAAGTGATGTACTTCACATTGTCGGACCCGAGTTTTACCTCGACCAGTAATCGGTGCTGAACTCTGTCGCTCCGAGGTTTGAGGCTGTACAGAGTCTCGCCCTCACGGATGACTGGGATGCGGTTGATACTATCAAATCCGCTGCCTTCAAGCTTGATACCAACCAGGCCGGCGTTGCCTTCTGGGGCAAGGTTCTCTCGCATGGCCACGGCATCCTCAAACCGCCAGGGATACTCCTCGCCATCGCTCAACTTGACTGCAGCAGCGCTTTCATCCTTCTCTTCAGCCCAAACGCTCATATCGAAGCCTGTGTAGTTTCGTATTCGGTAGGGAGCGTCTGCAACACGGGGCTTTGAGAGCATGTCTTCGTCGCTTGACAGGAAGTTGAACGACTTTGAGGCTTGTGCGATAGTGGCAGAGGTTATTGTGATGTCCATTGTCCTGTGAGAAAGTAGTTCCACTGACATCACGTCTTCGTCCCTGGCCATATGGAATGCAACCTGCCATGGCTCAATGAGCGGCTCCCAGGCCGACTTGGAGAAGTTGTAGACGTTGATAAACGTATCCAATGTTGTATCCGCACTTATCGCTTCGGACCAATCTCGAACATTGACGTTGAAGCTCTTGACACTCCAGTCTAGCAAAGGCAGCTCATGGCGATCTCCAATGAGGATGACACGAATACCATCAATCTGTGCAATCAACTCTTCATTATTCACAATTGCCGAAGATCTTGAATGAGACGGCTTCGGTGCTTGACTGATAGATTTTGATTTCTTTGATTTCTTGGCTGTGGTGCCTCCTACAGATGCCCGCCGGGATGTCGAGGCTTTGGAGGATTCTTTGATATCTTTGATCTTCTTTGGCTCTTGGGGTCGCGCATCAGTCTCAGTGGCAGTCGCAGCGGATGCTTTGTTGAATATTTGAGAAGCCAGAAGGATGTCGCCGAGAGAGAGTCTCAGGACTAACGGCTCAATATCGACGTTAATAGCAGTCACAGACGAAGTCTTGCTGAGAGGACGAGTTTCCATCGATAATTGAAGCGTGAAGTCATCCAAGATACGAAGTCTGCTGGTTTCAAACCTGTCCATTCGACACAGAAACATGCCAACTTTGGTCACCTGCAGAGTTGTCGCATGCTGCTTTGCAACAAGAACTTCCTTTGTACCCAGGACGATTGCTTCAGTATTCGAAATTGTGGGGTTGGCGATTAATACGACCTGGGCATCAACAATGTTGACCCTGAAGGCCATTGTGAATGCGCCTTCTCCCTGTTTTGCTACACTCTCTTCATCTTTTCTCACTTTGATAGCGTGTTGAGCTTCATCATTCCCATCATCATCTGCAATAGGAATCTCTTGGGTGTCGGCAACAGGCTGCGGATCCTGGCCAAGGGCGGTGTTGGCAAATGATTGCAATGCAAACAAATAGTCGAGGGCAAAGATAATGCGTGGACTGTCGATTGTCAGCATGACAATCATGTTCTTTTCCTTTCCACCAGAGATTGAGACGCTAGCAATGAACTGTTGTTGAACGTCACTGTTGATCAAGGACATGATCTTGCGGAACTTGTTGGCCTCTTTAGTACGGCTGTCACGGATGGTGAAAGAGTGAATCATAAGCTCTGCCTCCATAGAATTATCACTCAGCATGCGCAGCTTGACATTCGTATCATTCAAGGAGAACCTCGAGAGACTCGCCGCAACTAGATCGCCCGTAGGTCCGTCCTCATTGGCATGGATGAGTTCGAGACCGATTGTGGGAGCATTGAAGACGAAACTTAACCTTGTCCAGGCATCATCAGGAGATCCAAGTTCAGGAGCTTGGAAAGAGGGTCTAGACGATTGCTCCTTGTCAGACTCGCTTCGCGCTTTGATAGCCACATCAGAGACTTCTTTAGGAAGTTCATGCGTGATGTCCTCCTCTGATTGTTGATCGACCGCGAATGCAGCAGGGATTGTTTTGGACAGCTCCAGCAGCAACTTGGTCTGCGTCTGAGATACGCGTATATTGATAGGGGATATTGTCCCTTCAATTTCCAGGTCGGGCCTCTCCAGTCCTGTTTGGTGTTCAAGATATCCGATCTTGAAGTCGAGGTCGACCTTTTCAATCATCTCCAACTCCTCAGACTGTCCATTCTCAAAATGGAATTCAGTTGTCAGCCTTATGTGGCGGATGCCGGCTGAAATCTCATTCACCACAAGGGCTCGATCGTTCTGACCTTGGACATCAACAAAGTTGTTCTTGGCATAGATCTCTCCAAGATACGCTGTCAAGAGATCTGGAGAAGGAGTAGCCGTCATGGCTCTAGGGAATACCACGATGGGAGTGTTGATCACGATGTCAAAGTGCATCTTCGACGCTGAGTTCTGGACCTGCGTGGCTTGTTTGGCCGCAGCTTGACGAGCAGCGTTGTAAATCGCCTGCATCTTGCCAAACTTAACACCAAATTCCATGATTTTGCGGAAGGGTTCCTCTAGAAAATTTAGCTTGATAGATCCGGCTCGAAGGAAGATGCCAGAATCATAGCCAGGGTAGCCTTCCCGCGCTGGGTTGTAAGTCTGGTAGTTGAAATCTGCGAGGTTGTCTCCTTCTATTGAAATCAGCCGTCTCAAGAGTGATTCTTCAGGTGCACCTTGATTTATGTCATCAACCAGAGACAAGTTGCCAATCTTGGCCTTGACCTGCATCAAGCCCTGATCGAGGAAGATGCCCACGTCGCCGGAATTAAGTGACAGAGTGGCGAGTCTCAGCCCGTCATTGTTGAGAACTAGAGCAATTGTGTGTAGCTGAGCTTTGATGCGAATCTTGTCACCTGAGCCAGCTTGTTGTTGGCTGGTCTGTACCTGGAGTTGTTGGGCCCCTTCTTTCGCTTCTTGTGTCGGACCTTGAACCCCCTGATCGTTGCCCCCAGCAAAGGTGTCCAATGTGAAGTCGAGCAAAGTTAGAAGTGTTTTTCTAGTGACTACAACATTAATGGTGGAAACTGCAACGTCGAGGTTCGTGGCAATACCAGCGTAAACAGACTGGAATTCAGGAGAGCTGGGGTTAACCTTGACGAATTTGAGGTTGAAAAGATCCTTTCCTTCTTCTGCATTGAAACCCTTGGAGGAGACAAGCTGCTTGAACTCTGGCAGGGTTTCCTCCTCGATATGATCGTCGATGGACATCGAGCCAAGAGATAGTTCTGCAGCCATGTCAAACGGCCGCATATAAAATCCGAAGCCGAAATGTTCAGCAACGAGCTCCACCAGCAGTTCGTCTTTGCTCGGGTCACTGTCATGGGCCTTATACAAGGAAGCCAGCAGTTTCTTGACTGTAAAGCGGAGCTCAAAGTTGCGCTGGTGAAGATTTGCAAGGGTCTTGTCATCCCCTGCATGCTTCTCTGCCTTACCGTCGTCGGCCTCTTCCACATCAAGTTCATTCTCGATGGCAGGCTGATCTTTCCTCTCAAGAAGTAAGACCGACTTACGCTTGGAGCGGAGATCCTCAGCGTTCTGAGTATCATTGGCATTGCCATTTTCTTGCGGCCTCTCGTCACCAAATTTGGGGATTGCGACGTCTAGGAGTCGCATGAGGCCTTTATACTTGTGATCTGACACAGAGGCATGAAGGACAGGAAGGGTGCCCGAAATTCGAGTCTTGGTAATGCCAGGGGCCTTGGGCAAGATGGAGCTCTCGAGGAGGAAGTCCATGTTGATGCGATCAATTATGTGCATGTGATGGACATCGGATTCTGCATTTAGCTGAGCCCTGGTGGCTTCAATGCCAGGCCCGATCAGCACTTGAGTTGAATCGAGCTTGAGGTGAAATTTGTCGTACATCAGGCCCTCGAGCTGTCGATAGTCGGCTTCTGTGTATTGCCTGTTGCGTTTTGAATGGATCTCCTGCAGCGTTTGCTTGGCCACCAGCTCACTGTGCAAGCTAACATGGCCAGCATCTAGAATCATGCACAGGGTGCTCTTTTCGGTAATACTCTCCGGAATGATGAGGATGGGGGCGTAGATATCCAGGTTGGCATTGATAGTTTTGTGCTCTTCGAGAGCGAACTCCAGGCCGGCGCGGGTCTGCTGGCGGATCTCCTCGACGGTAGAACCGGCGGTCTCAAGGATGGCGCCAATTGAGTCCATTTGTCTTTCTGGTGGCTTGAAGAACTTGACGATTTCCGTCACAAATCTTGGATTGTGAATCAAGACCAGGCTCTTTAGTTTGAGGGTCAGAGCTGTGTCGGCACTTTCATCTAGAGGGTTGTTCTCAAAGATGAGATGCAAGAGGTTTTCTTCCTCCTTGCCATCGGCTTCTTCAGCATCCAGCTCCTCGTCCTCCAAAGCATAGCTTTCGGGGGATGCCTCAGAGTCTGGCGTCTGATCCTCCTGGCCTTTGACCATTACAATTTGTGGGAAGAGAGAGCCTGGTGTGGTGCCGTCATACACTCTGAATCCAGCCAGGGAGAGATCAGCTAGAAACGAATCGGGTCTTTGCAGGGCCTTGACCTTGAAGCCATCAAAAACAAGTTTGAGCGCTTCGTTGTTCTGGCCGTGGGGATCACGTTTGAGTGTAAAACTGCCAGTACGCAGTGTCGAGTCAAGTTGTAACTTGACCGACTCGCGGGGCAGGTCCAAACTATCAGCAATCACCTTCTTCTCATCCCAATCAATGGCTTGATAGAGCTCTTTTCGCTGTTCGTCCGTCAGGGAGGAGTCGTCGTTCTGCTGACTACCAGCAGGGCTTCCACCCCAAAGCCATTGCGTCCACGTCTGAGGCTGTTGAGGCTTTTTGACGCCGGCGTTCTCCTTTCTCAGTTGATTCCTGGCCAGAGATCGCCAAAATCGTAGATCCTCATAGGATAGCTTGAACTCGAGGTCGTCAAGATCTTTCGTCTCTTGCTCTGACAGCGGCTGGTCTGTCTTCTTTTTCTTGAACAGCTCGATATAGCGCAGTCGCATGTCGCGTCGCTCTTTGAAGTAATCCCATGTCCAGCGGCGATTGCGTTCATGGATCTTGTTGTAGACCGTTTGGCCGGCGAACCTCAACCATGCCCTGGGATCCTCTTTCGGGCTTTTCGTTGGCTGATCCTTCTTGTATTGCAGGTGTCTAATGAAGTAGTGCATCAGATCAACCAGCATCAGAGCATCGCGGTACTGCTCGTCATCCAGGATAAATCCCAGCTCCTGGAAAAGGAGACGGGCCTTGATGTGTGGTTTGTCCGTGCTCCCGGTTTTGTCCATCTCGAGGCCTGCGCGGCCGTTGACAGGCTTGAGGAAATATTGAAAGCCTTCAGTGTACTCGATCGATTGTCTGAATTTGCGGATCAAATCATCCCTGTCGACGTGCTGCGCATCTGGACCTACGTCCTCTCCTCTACCAGTGCCGAAAAGGTCTGCGTCGCTGTTCCAATAGAGAGCCAGTGAATTTAGCACAGCAAGCTTGTGGGTGGTAGCAGATTCTGACTGGATAAAGGTGGGCACCCAGCTTGCATCGGTACTGACAGCACTCATCTCCTTGAGCGTCAATCCGACGGCGAAGGGATGGCCAGGAGTGGAGATGGAGTCCTCGTATCGAATGTGGACATTTTTTATGCTGATCTGCAAATTGTCGACGATAGCATTGACGAAGCTCTGCGTGAAGCTCTGATTCTTCTGCTGCTCTTCCCTGCTCATGCTCTCAACGTTCCTCTCCTTGAGTAGTTCAGCGCTTTCAAGCTTCTCCAACTTGACAGCCACCGCCCGTCTTTCTTCTTCCTCGGCGTCGTAGTTGACCTCCATTTTGGGGGCCGCCAGAAGGAAAACATCTTCAACGTTGACCTTGACAGGCTTGCCTCTGAGGTTTGACCAGGGAATGGACAGAGTCAGCTCGCCAAGACTGCCCTCAACCACATTCAGGGGCAATCGAAGCTGATCGAGAGCCTCCCTTCTAAGCTCCAGGTTTCGAAGCTTGACATCGCCAGACCAGATGCCCACGTTGAGCTGTTTGGGATCGAAGTTCTTAACGTACATGCCCAAGAAGCGGTTGAGCAGATTAGCAACCAGGCCTTCCAACATCTTGGCGGTTTTGCCAGTAACCCAGGCCTGGGATTGGGGTCAAGTCCTCAGCCGCAGGAGTCGTACATCAAGGCGGGGGCCTTATCGACCAGGGCGATCGATCTGGAGGGTGACCTGATAGAAGAAGTGCACTGCCACCTGTGGCGGGACAGATTGGTGTGAATGGATTTCTAGAGGGGCCGAGGCCTCCAGTCTGTTCAAGTGGGCACAGGGAGACCAGCCTTAGCTAAGGACAACCAGGAGAAGGGCTGCGAAGAAGATTGGCTTCTACCAAAGGATCTAGAGATTGAATGTGACAACTGTGTATCAACAAGGTTATGATGTCACTCCACACAAGTTTGAGTTTCTGTGACTGACTTCATAATCTGCGCTTCTGGTCCGCCGTAGACAATACGGTCGCCCTGACGAGCTATTAGTGCCATTTGAGCTTCTAGTGGTCTGAGATGAGAGACACCCGATTCGTTCCATGTCTTGACTCGCACATCTGGATACTGCAAGCCTCTCCACTCCCAACAACTGCTGCGTCGACGGCTGCTGACTGCCCTTCAAAGTCAATAGCGGCACGACAGCACTCCGACCATGTTCCGCACAACCGCTTCCAGAGCTCTACCGCGCTCGCTCCGTTTGCAGGCGGCGGCAAAGACTGGCAATGCCCCGTCCAAGCTCCTCCGAGCACACCTCCAAACCTACGCCAGCCAGCGCACGTCCTCAGGGCTGCTGGCCGTTGCCTTGCGAGAGCCGCTGAAGCGATCGGTGGTCCAGTATCGCTCTATTACATCCTACCAATCCCCCTCCTTTGTGAAGGGCCGAAATGTCGAAGAGGAGGCTGAGATAGGAAGAGCCACGCTCCAGGCAACTCCCGAGACAGTGTCTCTTGCCAGCACCACGTCAGGAGCGGGTGCAGAGATCGCAGCGCGTCAGGCGGTGGACGACCACGACGATGTGTCCGGAGGCATCAAGGCCGAATTTGTAAGTCGGCAAAATGAGCGTGAGCGTGCGCAGGAGTTGCTGACACCTGGCTACAGCAAACCATTGTCGATACATTCACCCTGAAAGACGTCCCCAAGGAGGCTTTGGTGGTTGGCCTGGCTGGTGTGCTGCCGTACCTGGCTACCTCCCTCAGCACCGTTTATCTGTCCTGGGATATTCAGTACGCGGCACACCACGGACAAGGCTTTATCCTCTCTGCCGAGACTGCTGAAAGACTGCTGCACCTGATTGAGCCCATTGAGCTTGGATACGGAGCATCGGTAAGCCGATAAAGGCCTTGAATCTCTCTTGTACTAACTACAGACCAGATCATTTCTTTCCTCGGTGCTATTCACTGGGGTCTGGAATGGGCCGGCTATGGAGGTAACCAAGGTTACTCTCGATACGCCATCGGTATCATCGCTACGGCCGTGGCGTGGCCAACAATCCTCCTCCCAGCTGAACTTGGCCTGATTGCTCAATTCCTGGCATTCTCGTTCCTCTATTTCGCAGATGCTCGTGCCTCCGTCCGGGGATGGGCGCCTCCGTGGTATGCTACGTACCGCTTCGTGCTGACTTTTGTCGTCGGAGCCAGCATCGTGGCATCCTTGGTGGGCCGAGGCCAGATTGCTGACCTGATTACCCGACCACCTGGTCCTGCCGACAGAATGCGAGCGGTACGGGAAGCACAGCTGGAAGATCTCGAGGCGAGCGATGCTGAGGCCAAGGCGCGAGCTGAGCTGGAGGAGGAACAGGCTGAGGCTGCCGAGGCTGAGGCCGAGGGTGAGGGCGAGGATGAAGATGAAGAGTAGAAGATCGATGTGTGTTTGAACTTTCCGAGCCAATAGGAGGCCGGCAATTGCTAAGGTCCCTGCCAAGCCTTTTGTTTTGGTATTGACAATGTATATACAAATCAATGGACAAACACCAATGTTTCCACCTAGTTTCTGTGTTATGTTGTGTTTGTCACACCTCTAGATGTCATTGATTACTATCCTCATCAGAGTCATGGAGCATGTGCCTAGACTTCTATAGAGTGGTAATCGCTTAGTGTTGGAGCTTACTATAGTGCTGCACTAAATTAGGCCCAATATAATTTGTCAATACAACTGATTACAGTGACAATACCACCTTGTCTTGAATACTTACCAAATCATCAACTAACCACCTGACCACCATTACTAGAAATTGAAAATTGCCATTGCCAGCAACAAAGTTCCCAAATATCTAGGAGGCTTGGTGTACTTGTTTAATCAAAGCAGTCTCAGAAATGACACTTGGTGACCTTTGTCCCAACCTTTTAGACAGTATCTCTTGAGCTCCAAGACTCTCTGGCTCCCTCCGCTGCTTCTTCCTCTATCCATTTTCTCTTTTATCTCTGCCCGATCCTTGGCTCCTATAGTGTCCCCCACTCAAGAAAGTTAAGTTAGCTGAGCCAAAACTGAATTCCAACCTCCTCCAACCAACGCCCAACGCCCAAAACATTAAAACGCATCCGGCCATTCACCAGATATCAATTTCGGTATGCAATAGCACCTCCGCACGTGGGCCAAAAACTCCGACTTTGACCATGCACGCAGCCTAAGGGTCTTGAAAGTATCGTCCATGGATTCCTCAGGATTGTCATCCAAAGTGAAACCCAGTGCTAAGATAACCCCCTCCTCTTCCTCAGAGCTTAGCCCCCAGGTCAAGTATCCACAGCCACGGCACCAATAGCCTCCATCCAATTCACCATTTTGTAATGATCCTATTGAGACAGATGCCATGAAAGGGTACTCATCAGGGGGATTTGGAACAATCCCGTCGTAAGTACGAATTGCCAGACGACCTTTCTCCAGCTCTCGTGGAGCTTTCTCAAGGAAGTACATATATGAAGCAAGTTCATCATGCCATTGTACATCCCTGGTTGTTGTTGATCCATAAGCTCTGATAGCAAGCTCCCTTGCAGCCCTAACACTGACTAGCTTGGTCAATGGCTTCCCATGTACTGGAAGCCCCTGTAATACAGGAAGCTTCTCGATTTGTTGCTGATCAAGTCCAAACGTTTTCCCAGCTAAAGCTGGTGGAGTGACCCAAAAGGAGTGATTCTTGCTCAGGCATTCATAGCAACATCGCTCAGCAGTTGGAAGAAAAATAAAAGCCCCAAAATAGCCACAAGAAGCACAATTCTGTGAACAAAGAGTTGCATGAAGTGCTTTCAGAGTGTGGAAACAGATACATCCTGTATATCCTAATGCTGACATGGCAACAGGTGCATATTGAAGTAGATCATGATAGGGTAGACTGTGACTGAACAACAGCATACCCTTTAGCTGAGACACAAGAAAGGCGCACTAGAGAACGGGGGTCCAGATTGTCGAAGATCAAGTCAAAAACTTCCTGTGAAGGCTATCAAGCATGCCTAGACTTGAGGAGCGCGAGAGATATTTCCAATGAGGACCAACTTTGGGCACATTTTTGAGACAGCTCATATCGAAGTGAATCCAACGCTGTCGGTTGGAGAACCGCTCAAGGATCCATTTATCGGAGAGCTGTTCGAGAGGAATGTCGGCAATAAGGTACCAATGACCTGATACCGGTGGGAGAGACATACTGCTTCCAGTGATGATGATTTTGGTTGGGAGTGCCTCCGAGTCCATTTTGCAGTTGTGGATAACTTGGCAATGTCACGTGGAGCTGACGAACGAGATGACATAATGTGCCATCGAGACCGATCTTGGCGTGCCCCGCTCCGCAGACGATTGATTTTGATCAACGGCGACGTAACTTAGTACTCCATTACCCGTTGGCTGGCGGGAAGCTGTTAGAGATGTGACAACAATTTTTGCTGGTGTGCTGTTGCTGCCCTAGTGTCTTCTTTTGCATTCTCTTTCTGTTCTCACTGGATCTACCCTTGTATATGGCCTGGTAGCAGCAGTCTTGCATGATCTTTCTCCCTGCCTCCATCACTTGTCTGATTCTGTCTCATTCCCAGTAGATCACTGCCTGA
The DNA here is from genome assembly GCA_003693665.1 of Chaetothyriales sp. CBS 134920. NCBI lineage: Eukaryota > Fungi > Ascomycota > Eurotiomycetes > Chaetothyriales > Domatiomycetaceae > Domatiomyces > Domatiomyces catenatus. The sequence goes on from QQSL01000050.1 coordinate 84,472, forward strand.
CCTTGCAGCACCTGTTCTACAAAGAGAGCTTGAAAAAATGGTACAGTCAAGGCTGCCCACCACCAACACCGCCCTAACCCTGCTCATATGTACAGGCCGATCCCAAGAAGACCTTCATTGGCTCTGTTGACAATGGCACAACCAGCTCACGCTTCCTAATCTTCGATGCAAGTGGCGAGCTTGTTACACAGCATCAAATTGAGTTCAAGCAGATATATCCACACTCTGGGTGCGCTTCCCTGTATTCCCCTGCTCTGATGTTGTCCTTCTTACGTGTTGTAGGTGGCATGAACACGACCCTGCCGAACTGGTCTCATCAGTCAGCGAATGCATCGACAAGGCCACCGAAGAGTTCGAGAAACTGGGCTACTCAATCTCGGATATTAAGGCCATTGGTATTACCAACCAGCGAGAGACCACTGTGGTGTGGGACAAAACAACTGGTGAGCCGCTACACAATGCCATCGTCTGGACCGACACCCGCTCGGCCAGTCTCGTGCGCGAATTGAAGCAGAAAGAAGGAGTGGATGAATTGGCAGCCATCTGCGGTGAGCAGCTGACTACGTACCCATCGGTAGCGAAGCTGCTGTGGCTGTTGCGCAATGTCGATGCTGTCAAGGCAGCGTACGAGGCCGGCAATTTGGCCTTTGGCACTGTTGACTCATGGCTCGTGTATAAGCTGAACGGGGGAAAGGAGGCCAATGTGTTTGTGTCTGATCCCTCGAATGCGGGTCGGACGATGTTCATGAATATCCGCGACTTCACGTATGATAAGAAGCTGCTGGACTTTTTCGAGCTTGACACGACCAAGATCTCGCTGCCCAAGATTGTGCCGAGTGCCCATGCCACAGCCTATGGTAAGCTAGCATCTACAGCGCTCAAGGGGGTCAGAATCACCGGCTGCCTGGGCGACCAGAGTGCCGCGCTTGTTGGCCAGGGCGGGTTCAGTAAGGGACGGGCGAAGAACACAGTAAAGGCTCATTCCATCCTCACTCGTTTCTGCCTCGTACTGACAGTCTCAGTACGGCACCGGTGCCTTCCTTCTGCTCAATGTGGGCACCAAACCCGTCATCTCCTCGCACGGGCTGATGTCGACGGTGGCGTTCGACTTCTCGCCGCAGGGCGTGCCGCCGGCGTATGCACTCGAGGGCTCCATCGCGGTAGCAGGGTCGTCCGTCAAGTTCCTCATGAACAACCTTGGCTTCTTCCGTGACAGCTACAAAATCTCTGAGCTGGCTCAGACAGTGCCGGACAATGGCGGGACAGTCTTTGTCACCGCCTTTTCTGGGGTAAGTTTGGCTCTCTCTTTCACCTCGGCCTTCGAAAGGGTTACTAAGGTCGAGTAGCTGTTCGCGCCTTATTGGATCGACTCGGCTAAGGGCACTCTTTTTGGCCTAACGGCACACACCCAGCGGGGGCACATTGCTCGGGCTACGATCGAAGCAACCTGTTTCCAGACCCGCGCCATCCTTGACGCCATGCAGGCCGACAGCGGGGTCACGCTGACCGATCTAGCTGTCGACGGCGGCATGAGCAACAGTGATCTCGGCATGCAGACCCAGGCCGACATCATCCAGATCTCCGTTGATCGGCCACGGATGCGCGAGACGACTGCACTGGGCGCCGCAATTGCCGCTGGCTTTGCGGTGGGCGTGTGGAAGGAGCTCGACGAGCTTAAGAACATTAACCAGCAGGGGCGCACCTACTTCAAGCCTCAAATGGAAAAGAGCAAGAGCGAGGCCATGTATCGGAAGTGGGAGAAGGCAGTCAAGATGAGCGAAGGCTGGACGGATGAGGACGATGAGGTCCTCCGTCAGCAGCAACAGGAGAAGTAGACACGGGTGAAAGTAAGAGATTCAGACTGCATCTTGCCCTCTATCCAACGCTTCAAGCCTGGCTTCCCACTCCAACCTTAGTTGTTCCATTACCCGCCATGCCTCGGCGCCGTCGGCGACAAAGTTCTCGACGTCCTCTTTGCTTGCATCGACCGCATCGCTGCGTCTGCCATTGTAACCACCGCCTAGCCACGAGACCCCTCCCCACCAGGTCTCGCTGTAGGGCTTGCCCGACCCATCGATACCCCAGCCCTCTGCCTCGGTGCGGCGCACAGCTGTGGTTCCAAAGCGGTCAATGGCCGTGCCCCATTTGCCCTCGCCGCCGGCACTGCCATCTTCGGCCTCCTTGGCGCGAAGCTCGTCTTCCGAGGCAAGAGCTGCCCATGTGACCGCCGCTGCACCAAGATAGGGGCTCACCGTCGACCACACCCCGCCCACCCAGCGCGTGAGGTAGATACCCAGCACATATGCCTGCGCCACGATCCAGTAGAGCGATATGATTGACGTGGTAGCAATACCGGGGTGTGTGACCAGCACCCTCGGCCGTGTCAGCCGCGGTCTCTGCCTGTTGGCATTACTGCTGCTGCTGCTGCCCGCCTCACCGTTCTGCGCAGCCGCCACCAGCGGCGTCGGATCGAGGAACTGGGCCACCAGCTTTGCCGTCGCCGGCTGGCCCTGTGCCGTGAGTGCCAGCAAGTCGGTGAGCCGCTTGGTGTGCTCGTAGGCCGCGTCGGTGCGCAGGGCCTGGTGGTCGGCAGCATTGTAGTGCCGCGCCGCAGCCTCGACCGAGCTCACCCACACCACCTTGCTAGGCTGCACATCGCTCGGGGCCGCCCACAGCAGCGGCATCAGCCAGTGCGCCAGCATGTAGTGCCCAAACACATTTGCGCAAAACACCTCGCCGAGCACCGACTGCTGCTGCTGCTGCTGCTGCTGCTGCTGCTGCTGCTGCTGTTGCTGTTGCTGCTGCTGCTGCTGCCGATTTCCCGCTGTCGTAGACGGCAGCTGCGGCTTCGTCACCAGCCCGACTGCCCCCAGCTTGAACTCTGGCCATGTGGTTGCTCTTCGAATGTCCAGCATGATCGTCCAGATGGCCAGCGGCCAGTTGAGCCCCGTCCAGCCGCCGATCCCGGCATTGCAGATGACCGCGTCCAGGTGCGGCAAGTCCGAGGCCAGCAGCTTCTGCGCCAGCGCCCGCACCGACAGCAGGCTTGTCAGCTCGACATTCTCAGCCTGCAGCCGGATCCAGGTGTGCGCGTTGCGCGGGTGTGTGCGTCTGAGGTGCGCCTGCAAGCGTGCAAGTGTGTCTTCGCCCTTTCTTCGGCTCCGTGTGGTAAATATGATGGTCAGGCTGTCGCCTCCCTGCTCTTCTCCACCTGCGTCATCCGCCTTCTTCGTGCCGCCATTGGCAGCCGCTAAGGACGATCTCTTCTGCTGGAGAAACTCATCGATCAACCTCGTGCAGATGCCAAGGCCCAGGCCACTGTAAATAAAGCGGTCGCGTGTTGGTTAGTCGTCCGCGTCGTCAACCGGTGAAGAGGGGGGAGGTAGGGGGGTGGCAGAGGAAGAGATATCTTGGAACAGACATACCTACCTGTTTGCACCAGTCACGAGGATGTATGTATCCATCTGAGCCAGGCTCGGTGGACCAAGTTGTGCCCTGCCCTGGGAAATGTGTCTTTTTCGTCTTCCAGTTGCGTTGATGAGGCACAGAGTAATTAACCTTAATTGTAACCAAAACCCAAATCGCACGACTTCCTCTCTGACAAGGGATGTATGTATACAGCCACGCCCGCTTCCATGCATCATGCTGAATTGGGGCGGCTGGGATGGAGGCTTAGAGTGCAATATGTAGGCACATCGCAGCAAAGGGGTTGTAGTCTACACCTTGCGTCGTGGATATTCATTCATTGAGCTTTGACGACTTCCAGGCTACCATACCATACATGTGCCGTGCAATGCAAATCGCAGAGCCGTCTTCCCGCTGAAATCTTCATTCTGACCTCATCAGTCCCAAGCCTTCTCAACGCCCTCGTATGCCGCCAAAGTCGCTTCTTCTGAGATGTGCTATAGGCCAGGCTCGTCTGAATCCTAGTGTCTAATGTCGAGTTAGCCGCCCAAGAAAATGGTCTGTCATCACCTCACTGGGATATGAGTCAGTAAATATAATATCTGCGTACTCGTGCCAGTCAATCCGAGTATAGACATTTCTGAAGAATCAAACAAATTCCCACTGTTCAGGATACCATCCTGCACATTTCCAGTCAAGTAAACCAACAATACGACCCTCTCGTACTGTGATGTTGCGCGGGCTCAGATCTCCATGAGGAAACAAAATCCTGTGAGTATCTGACATAAGGCTGTCCAGCATTTGATGGTATACCTTGGGAGTTCTTGAAATAGTATTATGTCGCAGAAAGGTATTAAAGTCGGCTTCGCTGGTGAATGGGCCGCCTCGTTCAGTGCTCCTCCGCATATCAACTGCTGGGCCTTGTCCAACAGCACCAATGTATTGTCCTGGAAGTGATCGCAGTTGCTCCAATATCTCATTCATTTGTTGCGCAAAGCCTTTTTTCTCTTCTTCTGACAGTGAGGGCCAGACTTCCTGTAATATCTCCCCTGGAGTATCTTCCATCTCTATCAACGTTGTACCATCTTCAAACGTTTCAGCCCGAAAAAGATGAGAAATTGGCACGGAGGGAGCAGACTTGGCTATAAAAGCCATGGCGTTGGCCTCATATATCTTGACATCTGGCCCAAACTTTATAACTCTGCCGTCTACTCGAAAGACTTTGCGTCTGCGTAGAATGGCAGAAGGGTCGGCTTTTGCTAGGTGAAAGGCGGCTTCGATCGCTTCGGTGCGTGAAGATGGTGTTCTTATTGTGTATAAGGTACAAGAATCCTGTGCCTTTTCGCGCGGCCCTGGCAGCTCCATTCGTCGGGTGTGGTAGGTGTGAAAGGGAGCTATACCGATTGTAACTTACCGTATTTTATACGCCGAATTACAGGATACTACTTCATAATTAGTTTACTATAAATACCAACGTTTCCCCAAATTCTTCTCAATCTGAAGGGTCTGAAGCCTCTGAGTCGGTTCTTGCATCATGCCCTTGTTTGATCTCATTTACCCAATGTCTCGTAGAACCCCGAGGTCGAGACTCGTACCAATTGGGTCTGACGCCGGAATCGGTTCTTTCACTGAATGTTGAGGTATGTTCTCCTTTGTTTGCACGCTGGCCAGGTTCAGCAACATGGCAGCATCGCCCATGAATGATGATTGCAATAAGGGCCAAGCTATGTTGCTGTCTTCAACTTCTCTGTGCCGAACCCTTTCCCTCTTCTGCTGCTTTCAACCCGTTGCTCTCAATCCATAGCTGCCAAAGACCTATGTGGTGGCAATTGGGCCTTGTTCTTAGGCTGCTGGTCGGCAGTCAAGTGGCCGCTGTTACTGTTGAACAGTTGCCAGAATGTGCAGTATGTTGATAGACGCTTCCGATGTCCTCGTCCAAAGACTGACAGCAACACCAGCAAACCTGTTTAGCCGACTCGACTTCGGCTCAATCAACTTGCCAGGTCATCGACATTGCCTGTCTCTGCACGGACGAGGCCTATGTCAGCACAGTCTCATGCTGCCTTGCCACAAACTGCAATTCTACTGAGCAAGCGATCGCCATCAGCTTCAACCAACAAGAGTGCGAAAACGTGAACGAGACTGCGCCAGCTTTTGTGGGCTGTTCGCCGTTCAACTTCTCGTTAATAGAGACGGAGACGGTTTTGACAATAACCACAACTACTTCGACCTTGTCTTCTATGAGAAGCCTTCCTTTGTCAACCATTACTCCCACAACAGTTATAGAGTCACTGTCTGTGACAGGGCCAGGAACACCTGTGACATTTACTGGTCAAGATATCTTGACAGGTAGCTGCACAATACCACACTTTGCCGTTGCCACCGATCTGCACAATCGCACAGCCCAGTTCCCTGCAATTGGCTGTGCGCCTGATCGACCGAGTTGTTGCCCATACCCATATGGTCAGAACGCAACCATTACACGCTGCCCAGAGGATTACTTCAGCACTGCGGGTGGTTGTTGTCCAAGGTTCGGATCCCAAGTCCTAGCCTGTAACGTGTCCAATCTAACTTTTTGCAGCGGGTTCCAGGTCTTCTCGACCCAACTGGGTGCAAATACCCCGTGCTACTCCTCCCTATCCGCACCACTTATACCAACAACGACAGCAACAACGACAGCAACAACGACAGCAACAACAACAGCAACAACACCAGGGCTGATGCTCATCACTGATCGAGTATTTGCAGAAAAGCTTCCTGTGACAACCATCCAGCGGAAGGGTCTTAGCGAGGCCGCTCGCTATACGATTTTGGGTGTATTTGTCACTTGTGCAGCATTGATAGCTATTGGTGTTGTGTTCTGGTTTTACCGCCGGCGTAAGGCATCAAGAATGTTGGCTGCGAACGGGGCCCGGGCAACAGCATTCCCCTTCCGCAGCACAGACCTGCCCAGGGTGGTAACGGGGCCCATCTTGCTATCGACAAGACACAGCTTGGCGCCTATGCCAGAACCTTCGCCCCCTGTATACTCGGCAAATAGTGACCAGCGGTTGTCAAAAGACCAGATGGCGATGCAAGAGCTGCCAGGTAGCACATTCATTCACGAGCACCACCCTGCATTCTCAACTCCTGTGCTTGAGGAAGCGACGGTGGTAAGAAGGCAGGTAGCACCAGGCAAGGCATCCTCGAGATCACAGCAAGGGAGCGAAATCTCAGCAAGTGTGAGCCAGGTATCTGCTCAGCCAGTTGGAGAGGGCATGAGAAGTCCGATCTCACCACTACAGTCACCTATTTCAACCCGGGGGTTCCTTTCTTGACTTGACAGGCAGCAAGATGGTGACTACAGTAGTCTTCTGTGTCTCGTATCTAGTTAGTCATGAAGCCTTGTTGGTTGCTTATTTTACTGTGCGTTTGTGAAATGGCGTCTTGACACGATGCTAGCCGTTTATGGCTAGACCATCCTACCTGCCTTGGCACTTGGGGACACACGTGACCGGTGCACGCGAACGAGGCAGTTCCATCACCTTCTGCCCGTCGCCACCATCAGAAAGACAGGCGGTCCATCGTTGCTTCCTTTCTTCATTCATGCCCTCGAAGATGTCGATGGTGCCGATGATGTCCATACAGTGATTGATACATTGAGTGATTGTAAGCGTCGTCTTGCGTGGTTTTGCAGCCTAATATTATCGTGCCCCGGCGGGCCTGCGCCACCATGGCCTTCACCCTCAACCTTTCTCTCTCCTCATTAACGGTGCGTGTCCCCATGTCACTGACTGGGCCGAGATGGCTAATGCTTTGTCTGGCACAGGCTCTTCCCTCAGTCGCTCCTGACGCCCTTTCGTCCCTCAGCGGCGCTCTCCACCATCCCCTCAAGACCATCCGGCGATATCGGCTTAATCGGGCCAGAAGCCTAGAAAGTGGCACCAAGCAGCATCGACATCTTACTGCGGCAGCATTAGGCTCAGCAACCTTAGTGGACGTCGGTGGCAGACTCCAATCCCACGCGGCCGCTGCGCCAGTTGACCGTCGAGACCTTGAACTGCCCAACTGCCTCGGCTTGGCAACGACTGCGTCTGTACGAGGCGGCGGACTCTTTCAGCAGTGTGCGCGTCCAGTCATCTCATCCTCGCTTGGCCTCGGCATAATGGCACCGTCGCCACCGCAGACTTTGGTCGCCGCGCTGAGACGGGCGCTGTCTACTTCGGTTCCTCACTCGGTCACTCCTCCTCGTCCTGTTGCGCAAAGCTCTGTCTCATGGGCCACGCGCTCGACTGCTCGATCGACTATACCCACATTCTTGCCCCGGCCGCCACACGGAAGAGGGTCTCAGCTGGGTAGCCAGAAGAGGGCCTTTTCCAACTCGTTTCATCCCCAGACGTCGCAGAATGCGCTGGCACACGCAGAGCGCACAGCCAATGGTAATCCGACGAGTGCGACCGCACAGAATGCCTTCTATCAAGCGCTGCTCCGAGCCAACATGCCCAAGATTGTGATTGAGAGATACCAGACTGGACGTTATGCGAGCAATCCGGCAGCAGATGCGGCCTACTTGAAGGCCCTGCAAATGACAGGATCTGTTCCGGCTCCCGGCTCTGTCAGTGCTGAGCTGGCTAATGGTTCAATGCTCTCTCAATCTCAATTGCAAGCCGTCGGTCAGGCTGTTGCCGGCCAGTCGATTGGTGCCGGTTCCGTGGTCAGACCGGGTACCAGGCAGGGCACGGGGGCAAAAGAGACTCCTTTGTACGTGGTTGTGGAGGAGTCATGGGGCTCGACTATCTTTCGATGGGCAAAGATGCTTCTCTGGACTGGTCTTGTGGGGTACTTCATCTTGGTAATGCTAACCATGGTTGCCGAGTTTGGCGGCAGCCTACGGACGCGAGTTGGCCAGAACAACGAGGTACAGCCCCAACACCAGACGGTCAGGTTCAGTGATGTGCACGGCTGCGACGAGGCCAAGGAAGAACTACAGGAGCTGGTCGAGTTCTTGATGAACCCGGACAAATTCAACCAACTGGGCGGCAAGCTTCCTAAAGGCGTGCTTCTGGTCGGACCTCCTGGCACCGGTAAGACAATGCTGGCTCGTGCTGTGGCTGGAGAAGCTGGATGCCCGGTCTTCTACATGTCTGGTTCGGAATTCGACGAGCTCTACGTCGGCGTCGGTGCCAAGCGTGTGCGCGATCTGTTTGCCCAAGCACGTAACAAGGCGCCCTCAATCATCTTCATCGACGAACTGGATGCTGTTGGATCAAAGCGCAATGCACGAGACCCGGCCTATGCGAAACAGACGCTCAACCAGCTGCTGACCGAACTGGACGGCTTCAGTCCCAGCACGGGTGTGATTCTGATTGCAGCAACGAACTATCCGGAGTCGCTGGACAAGGCGCTCACGCGGCCAGGGCGGTTTGACCGACATGTAAACGTACCGCTGCCGGATGTTCGGGGCCGAATCCAGATCCTAAAGCACCACATGCGGAATGTGCCCGTGGCTTCGGATGTGGATGCAACGACGCTTGCTCGTGGTACCAGCGGCTTTTCCGGTGCCGATTTGGAGAATTTGGTCAACCAGGCAGCGGTGCATGCTTCGCGACAGAAGCTCAAGAAGGTCAACATGAATAACTTTGAGTGGGCCAAGGATAAGATAATGATGGGGGCGGAAAGCAAGTCACGACTGATTCGCGAGAAGGACAAGATCATGACGGCCTACCACGAGGCAGGCCACTGTCTCGTCAACCTGAACACTCCCAGCAGCGACGACTTGTACAAAATGACCATCATCCCACGCGGCAGGGCGCTGGGAGTAACGCACATGCTACCCGAGATGGACGCGGTCAGCAGAGGCTACGATCAGTATCTAGCCTCGATTGACGTATGCATGGGCGGGCGTGCCGCGGAGGAGCTGGTGTATGGACCGAGCAAAGTGACAAGTGGGATCGCACATGATGTACAGAGCGCGACGCAGATTGCCTACCACCTGATCACACAGTGCGGATACTCGAAGAAGCTGGGCAATGTGGACTTGGCCAGCGACTACGAGCGGCTATCGGGCGAGACCAAGCAAGAAATCGAGAAAGAGGTAAGAGATATTGTGGAGGGGGCGCGGGCACGGGCAGACAAGATCCTCAGTGAGCATCGCAAGGAACTGGAGATGCTGAAGGATGCGCTCCTCGAGTATGAAACGCTCACCAAAGAGGAGATCCTCCAGGTGATCAAAGGCGACAAGCTGAAGCGGATTGAGCCGGAGACACGGGAGGAAGAGAAGGATAGCAATGCCGGGGGACGGACAGCTAAACTGCCGGAGACGAAGAAGAAGCATGAGAGCCCGTCCAAGGGTGGGATGGGGATCAAGCTGCCGGAGGTGTTGCTGCCTCCAGGCACGACAGGGAACCGAGGCGGAGAGGCACCGCGGGCTGAGGAGGGCACGCGGTGATGTGCATCATGCTTATTAGCCCACTATTTCTACTCTAGAATTGATTTCCCTTGTGAATATGAATTGGATCATTGATCCTTTGCCTTGACGCGGACAACAGCCCAATCTCACAATAAATCATATTGCCAAACTGACCTGATTAGAGACCAAAGAAAATTACCGTACTGCTCTGTATGCAGTCTAGTTTTGTAAATTACATAATGGGAGAGGCACCAAACTTGCACTTTCGAACATAAGATGCCACAGGGCTAGATCAGGCTTTTGGCCCTGCCTCAGTTGTCTCAGGGCGCAACCAACCAAACATCGATTCAACTGCACTCGTCTTTTCGTCCAGACGTCGTGGCCAGTGATTCATGGTAGCTTCAACTTGGCACGAAGTACCTCGACAAATTCAGCCAGACGCTCGGCAGCAGTGAATGATTCCATCGTCAATCGTTCCACGGCGCTCATCTCCTTGTCACTTCGAACAAGGATGTGAAACCCAATCATCTTGTGATGGTATGACTCCCCGCTCACAGACCATTTGAGCAGCTGTTGGAGAGTTGTATGAAGGTGAGCTTGGAGATCCAAAAGGTGAGATTGTTTGATACTTGACCCAATTGATCTAAATTGATCAAGTACATCCTTTGTCTGTGAGACCCCTCCCCCCTCCACTAGCTTTCCAAGATATCATCCATACCACTCAGACCCGATCTGTGCTTCAACATGCCTAAGGTCTTGTCAACCAAGTCTTTCACTACGATTACCAAGGGAAGTCGAGTGGTGCAAGTCGGCTATGTGGACAAGACAGACATTTGGAGAAGGGCGTTGCTCAACAACGACATCCAACAAAAGTTTGCACAATCAGCGGAGGAGAACATTGACACTCTTCGCCCTGACACCGAGGTGGTGGCCCTCCAGTATGTTGAGGCTGCGCTTTCTCAGATTACTATAAAAGTATCATGAGATGGCATATATACCAACTAACCACTTTGCAGAGAGACCCCACACAAGAGCACTCGCGATAATCGGACTCATTTCACAGCTGTGGAGCTAGATGGTGTGAACGAGTCCTAGGGGTTTGCCCAGCAAAGTGAGCGCAGAATGGTCCAAGTCAGGGTCTCTGTCCAGGGTAACAGGCTCACCTAGGAGGTGGTCTCAGGGTCCCATCCCTCCTGCGTTCAGAGGGGAGTTTTAACTAGAGTAGGTCAGTAGTCAGGGAGGAATACAGAGGGGGTTGGCAGGGCCAACCCCTCTATCTTAGGTTTAGTAAAATTCGTGGGTCTTTCAATTGGGCTGATATTGTCTGGGTGTGTATCTGTGTCTGTCTTGTCTACCTGCATCCCTGTTTCTTCCTATCCTCCTGTCCAGCCTTGCTAAGAGGTCCCTATATACTCAGCCTTGCTGACTTAGTCTCTTGTTTGTTGATGGCCCGCCAGTTTTCCAGGGTCAGAGGAGCAGATTCATGTTGTATACTCAACTAGGCTGCTCCAACACACATCCAGGTTAAGACCTCACTCTTCCTGAGGGGTTTTGCCAACAGAAGCACTCCTTTGAGCTCCTCTGCCAGCCAGAGAGGGTTGTCTTCTAGTCTCTATACCCTAGGCTACTGCCCTGGTATCCCTGCTACAGGGACCCAGTAGCTAACAGCCCTGGCCCCAGGGATAGTTGATCCTTCCTCTCCTGCTTAGGATAACTGTCCTGGCGCCTCTACTGTAGAGGCCCAGCAATCAGTGGCCCCTAGCCCTCAGAGTCCCTGTCCTTGAGCACACTACCGCCCCTCTGGTACAGTGGCCTGTAGTTCCATGGCATTTCCCAGGGTACAGGGTGCTTCACCAGTACAATGGGTCTGGTAAAGTGACAACTACCCGACACTTCAAAGTCAACCCGGAATCCTGAGAGTCTGGTGCAGCTAGGAAAGCTATGGTTTGCGGCACAGTGATATGATATTCATGCTACCTGGTCTCCTGTTTTTCACAGCCACCCTCTTTTGCTCAACTTCTTGACTCGTGGAATCAAAAGGGAGAAAGAAATCTACCATTTAGCCGGTCGCTCGCTTCATATCATTGCACTAGTATCTCTTTAATGATCTCTGGTGCCTGCGGATTCTGAGTTTATAAGCAGCCCCAACACGGGTCCCAACCAAGGCAAACCTGCTCATAGGCCTACCTTTTTTCCTCCTTTAATGTGTGAAAATTGCGAACTTATACTGCAGTTAGCACCAGCAACTCTTCACCTCCATCTTCTAGTCCATCAACAGGTGGAAAGCTTGTCGTACGACTCTCATACGTCACCTACGCGCTGCACCAGAGTCGATCGGCAGGCATCCCATGGCTTGTTGGCTGAGAGGGGTGTCAGCGTCGTTACCAGATAAGCGGGCGCCTTCTCCCCCCATCTGATGTGGACCTTGGCCTTGTCGCTTCCAAATATTCTTTTCGCTACCCAGTGTGTAGTAATTTTGTGGCAAAACACACACTCAGGAATACGACCCGTCACTAGTCACCAGCCAGGGATGCTGGTGGCAGTCATGCCACCAAGGCGGGACCCACCTTGGTCCACAGATGTACACGTGTAAAGTGTCAAGGGAGGAGACCAACAGCAAGCGAATTCAGGTCTCTCTCTTCCTAACATAATGGAAAGTTGTGGACAATTAGTCCTCGCAGAAACTGTGTTCCAGAAACATGTTTGTTTTGCCAAAGACTTTTTGTAGATGTCGAGTAAAATAAAATAGTTGACAGGCCCCATGTAAGTTTCTAGTATGTAAATTTCTCATACAACACACAACACTAAACCAGGTTAGGTACAGGCTAGCCTATATTGGATTAGCTGGGGATTTATTTATAAAGCAAATACGTGTAAATTTGAATAAAATACGTGGAAACTTTTATATTTTACTTCGTATTGGGAATGCTACCGTGGAGAGGCGGCTTCCAATGGGCTGGAGCCCCTTGGAACGATGACAATTGACAATTGGAAACTGCATGGAAACTTTAACTCTTGATGTTGACGCGCAATGATTGGACCTCCTCTTGAATTGCCAAGAGTGTTCCTCGACCTACAGTCAAGCTAGTCAAAGTCGTTTGTATATTGTTTGCCCATAAGCTGTGGGCACATGTTCACTTAGCACTTGCCTAGGTGTAGAATTAGTGGTTACAGAATTAGTGATTTCCAATGTAACATGTATACATGAAACAAAAAAGCCAAGTGAACTTGCACACTAACTGGAATGAATTAGTGTGGGACTTTTGGTGGTTTATGGAGAAGGTTAAATTCAGGTGGCAAGGGGCACACATCTGGTACAAAAGGGCTTGCATTGTTTCTGTACCCAACAGCTATAATGCTAGGTCTAAAAACACCATCTTCTCTTTGCAGATCTCTTTCGGCCCCAGCAACACTCAAAAGTAACTTAGCCTACATTGTTCCCCGAGCCCAGTTCACCTTCTGTATTCAACAGTGGCGTCAACCAGTGTCTTCTGTGGCTCAAACAAACTCAGAACCTTTCTCAATCGGAGCGATTCTCCATGGTCAATCAGGACGAACATACAGTGTCCAGGAAACTCTGTCTCAACGAAGGAATCCTTTGTTATGTGTTTACCGAGCCAGGTGTGTTCACCCCAAAGCATTACTGATGACCAGAGGCTAACTGTTGGTGCCAAGTGCCAATGGGAAAAACTTCATCATCAAAAACATGATACCGGGTGAATTTGCATATCAGCAAGACCTACAAAAGCCACTGGCTTCATGTCCCAACTTGCGAACAGTGATTGACACAGTCTCTGACCTCGAACTCTTTGTCTACCACTTCCTGGCTACTGATCTCCTTCGCCTCAGCAAGAAGCCGCTATCAACTGAGACAAGAAGAAGCATCCTCAGAAGCGCACTGACTGGACTGGCTGATCTTCATGATAGAGGAATCCTCCACAGTGGTAAGTAAAATTTTAGTTGTATAGTTGGCTAGTAACCTGAAAAGTATTATATAGCTGACATCTTACTAGACATAAAGCCAAATAACATCCTCGTTGACTATGAAGACACGACGAGCAACGATCTTGCCATCAAAAGCGTTCAGATCTCTGACCTGGAGGATGCTGTACTCTTGGAACCTGGGCAAGCCATCAAGGGCTGTCTCTGTGGGAACCAGCTGTGGCGAAGCCCAGAGTCTTGGGCACGCGCCCAACAAAATATATCATCTGACATCTTCTCCTTTGGCGTGGTAATGATCTATGTAATGCTTGATGACATGATCTTTCGCGCCAGTGATAAAGAGTTGGCTGCAGATGACGCCTGGTGGTATATCCTACGCAGACATATATCCTTTTTTGCAGATGAGGATGGTTTGAAGGGCTTACTTCGGCACATTGGAGAGGAGAATGACTTTTTCGACCGGCTCATTGCTCTTGCTGGCGACTTTAATGCAGAGAGGCCGAGAAAGCCGTTTTCGATGTGGCACTATGTGGACGCAGAGCTCAGGGATTTGATTGTCAAGATGACCAACTTGGATCCGGCCCGGAGGATCACAGCGCGCGAGGCTCTTGAGCATCCTTGGTTCCATGCGTAGATAGATGGGTGGAAGGGTGGGGGATGTATCTCCTCTCACAGGACACTGACTGATAGGTATAAACAAAATAATTTCAGCATACAACATGGTTCTAAAGAGGTAGACCAGGCCTTTCTTGCTCTGAGTTTTCTATTTCTATACCCATCCCCCGGGCCTCTCTATCTCTCTGACACCGGAGTCTTCTGTGAATTAAATTAATTTAACCGTCGGAGAGTTTTTAGTGTGGGACGATTATGTAATACCCGGCCCACCACGTTAATACATTCACCACATTCACCACATTCACCACCGGCACTGCACCTGATCATTGGATCATTGCCACCGCCAGCGAAGCACTAAATCCTCCTCCATCCTACCGTTTACCGCCTTACTCAAGTGCAGAGACCGGCCAGGTGCCAAGCGCGTGTTTATTCTCTGTCGTTGATGGCCCTCATCCCTCTCCTCCGTCGTCTGCGCTGTCGTCCGCCACCGGCCGAGTAACCAGGCGAGTAACCAAGCGCCCTTCCACACTCGTTCACGGCAACAACAATCCCTTCCACGCTCGTTCACGGCAACAACAATGGACCGCGTGCGCCCGGCGACGCCCTTCCGCCTCGACGAGGGCTTCAGTGAAGACACATCTAGCCAGGAGGAGGCGCCTCGCATGGCCGCGCTGCAGGAGTATGTGGGCAGCCTGAGCGAGCACAGCCGCATGGAAGTCGCGTTCGAGATTCTGCAGACTCTGCGCGCAGCCAACATTGCGACCGTGGTCGAGCGCCTGGCGCCGTACCTGCACCTTGATCCCATGGTCAAACTGCCGCCCGAGATCACCGCCCAGATCTTCGAGCGGTTGGACGCGGCGACGCTGTTGAACGCGTCGCTGGCCTCGCACACCTGGCGCAACCGCATCCTCGACAGCGAACTGTGGAAGAAGCTGTACGCCAATCAGGGCTGGGGCATTGATACGCGCCAGCTGCACACATACAACGACTTTCCGTCGCAGAGGCGCAGTTTGAAGGGCGACGGCGACCATGACATGCCCGATGCTGACACTGCCGGTGACGACGATGATGGTGGCGACAACGACGACAAGATGGACGGGATAAGGCCCAGCCGCACCAGTGCCGGCCCGGCCAGCCGTACGCGGCGCACGCGCTCCTTCAAGCTGCACCCGACTACTCTCGACGCCCGTGGCAACGAACGTCTTAACTGGGCCTTCCTCTACAAGCAGCGCCAGCGCCTCGAGCTCAACTGGACCAAGGGCCACTTTACAAACTTCCAGTTGCCTGACCCGGCGTTTGCGCATGAGGCGCACACAGAGTGCGTGTACACAATCCAGTTCGTGGGCAAGTGGCTTGTCAGCGGCAGCCGAGACAAAACCCTACGCATCTGGGACCTTGATACACGCCGGCTGGTACGCCGTCCGCTGACGGGCCACTCGCAGTCGGTGCTGTGTCTGCAGTTCGACCCGTCGCCCGAAGAGGATATCATCATCTCTGGCAGCACCGACAGCAGCGTCATCATCTGGCGTTTCTCCACCGGCGAGAAGATACACGAAATCGCAAAGGCACATGCCGAGTCGGTGCTGAATCTGCGCTTCGACCGGCGCTACCTGGTGACCTGCTCCAAGGACAAGAAGATCAAGGTCTGGAACCGCCACCCGCTGTCGCCACTCAGCCCCGACTGCCCCCGCATCCGCCGCTCGACCGAGGCAGTGCGCGTGCCCGACCATGTTCTTGACTGGGCCGCGCACGACCCGTCCACTCTCGAGGCCGACCTGGCCCATGGCGCCGTCAAGGCTCTTCCGGCCTACCAGCTGCTCATGACCTTTGTCGGCCACGGTGCCGCTATCAATGCCATCCAGATCGTTGACGATATTGTCGTCTCCGCTAGTGGCGATAGGCTCATCAAGATCTGGACTGTCAAGACCGGCCAGATGCTGCGCTCGATACCGGGCCACCAGA
Source organism: Chaetothyriales sp. CBS 134920 (assembly GCA_003693665.1). Classification (NCBI taxonomy): domain Eukaryota; kingdom Fungi; phylum Ascomycota; class Eurotiomycetes; order Chaetothyriales; family Domatiomycetaceae; genus Domatiomyces; species Domatiomyces catenatus. The sequence goes on from QQSL01000050.1 coordinate 100,784, forward strand.
AGGGCATAGCGTGTGTGCAATTCGACTCGAAGCGCATTGTGAGTGGATCGAGCGATCACACCGTTCGCATCTTTGATCCCATCACTGGCGTCGAGGTTGCCGAGCTCAAGGGCCATTCCAACCTGGTGCGCACCCTCCAGGCCGGCTTCGGCGACCTGCCCGGGTGTGAGGAGGAGGATCTTATCAATGCTAGGGCAGCCGATGAGAGGCACGCGGCCGACTTGAGGGAAGGCAGGATCGACGGCCACCATCTACACAGCCGAGATCTCGGCCAGGATATTACGTCAAGCCGCATCTGCTTCGGTGCCCGTTTGCCCCCGGGCGGCGGAGGCAGCAAGTGGGGCAAGATTGTGTCTGGCAGCTACGATGAGTCTATCATCGTCTGGCGCAAGAATGTCGCTGGTGACTGGGTCGTTGGCCTCAAGCTGCAGCAAGACCAGGCCATCCGCGATGCTAATCGCCCTGCCCATCTCCGCCCACAAGCCCCTGCTGCGACGTCGAGTCAAGCCGCGCTCACGCACAACCCTGTTGGCCCAGCTGGTCCCGCAAATGCGAATCCCTCGACTGGATCTGGGGTTGGCCGCATCGCTGAATCACGGCGGACCAGAGACAGCTCTAACCCGGTCTCTACTACGTCCAGCGCGGGTCAGTCAGACCAGGCCAGTGCAACTGCTTCTTCAACAAGCCGTGCCAATGCGTCTGCTTCAATAGCTCAACAGCAAGGAGAACCACGAGCTCAGCATCCTATCCAGCCAGCCCCAGTGCCACCACTTGCGCCAGGTGCGCCAAATCACCATGCCGCCACCATACATCACGTTCAGCAGCAGCAGCCACAGCCGCAGCAACCGCATCATGCTGCTGGAATTGCTGCTGCCAGAGTATTCAAGCTGCAGTTCGATGCCCGGCGCATTGTCTGCTGTTCGCAGGACTCCAGCATTGTTGGGTGGGACTTTGCCAATGGGGACCCTGAGATTGAGGAGGCCTGCAAGTTCTTTTCCGGCCCATGAGCCGGAATGTATGAGTGATGGTGTCTGTCAGCCGTTAGCCTGTTGTCTTGTCCGTCTTTTCCGTGTATGGGCGATGCGTTGGAATTAACTCCAGACTTAAGCTCTTTTAGTCTTTCGGCAACCTCATTGAAGCATAACTTTATATTCACTAGTGTACACTGTACTCATTGAAGCATAACTTTATCTTCACTAGTGTACACATTCCTAAGCATAACTTTATCTTCACTAGTGTACACATTCCTAAGCATAACTTTATCTTCACTAGTGTACACATACTCCTAAGCATAACTTTATCTTCACTAGTGTACATACTCCTAAGCATAACTTTATCTTCACTAGTGTACACATACTCCTAAGCATAACTTTATCTTCACTAGTGTACACATTCCTAAGCATAACTTTATCTTCACTACTCCTCTTTCCCTTCTATTCCACCGTGTATGTGACTCGAGGCAGTTAATTACCAGTTCGACACCAGGAAATTTATTATGGGACAAGGCGGCACTGTCAAGACACGCATCCTGATCATTTCTGATACCCACTGTGCTCTACCCTTTTATCGTCATCCCGGCAGCCAAGGCCAAGGCCAAAGCCACCCCCCAGTCCCCTTCACATGGCCACTCCCCAAAGCCGACGTGCTCCTGCACGCGGGTGACCTGACCAGCAACGGCAAGGATCTCCAGCACGAGCGCGCCCTGGCCCTGCTGACCCGCATCAACGCCCCGCTCAAGATTGTCATCCCGGGCAACCACGACATCACCCTGGACCGCGACTACTACACCGCCAATCCGCGCCTGCACGCCTCCTACTCCAAGTACTCAGCCGCCAAACTGGACGAGATCGAAGCCCTGTACACAGGCGAGCGGGCCAAGGCCGCGGGGATCGAGTACATGGTCGAAGGCACCCGCTCCTTCAACCTGCCCAACGGCGCCCGCTTTACTCTCTATGCGAGTGCCTACCAGCCCGAGTTCTACTCCTGGGCCTTTGGCTACCCCCGCCACATCGACCGCTACAACGCGGACTCGCCGCACGCGGCCAACCCGGTGCCAGGCCCAGGTGGTGTTGACATCATGCTCACCCACGGCCCGCCCCACGCTATTCTCGACCGTACGTTTCGTGATGAGGATGCCGGCTGCACGCATCTGCGCCGTGCTGTGGAATGGGCCAAGCCACGGCTGCATTGTTTCGGCCATATTCACGAAGCGTGGGGTGCGGTGACTAAGGATTGGGCGGAGCGGGGTGATGATGATGGAGGAGGAGGTGGTGGTGGTAGTGGTCCTACTGACCAGGCTCAGGATCAGTCTCGCGTGTACGACCACCAGCCCTACTCTGAACAAGACTGTGTTAGCCAGATGGGCGCTTACGTCGATGCCACTGCGCTGCGTGCTGGTCGAGAGACCCTGTTTATTAATGCCAGCATCATGGATCGCAGTTACAAGCCCAGACAAGCACCTTGGATTGTTGACATAATGTTGCCCAGAGCAAAGGTGGAAGTGGAAGCAAGAGCGAAAGCGAAAGCGACTACCTGAAGTTTCACGCCCCCCTTCGTCATGCACAGCACAACATGTATTCTGTACCACTCTCAGCTTCTCGAGGTTTGTCACACACCAGACTGTTTGCTTGCACAATAAAGCAATGCTGTGGTACTACTACTGTGTATCACACTGTTTGGTATGTGTCATGTGTCCCCCCCTCTCTGTGTTCAGGGCATCCACGGTTGATAATCTGCTGATATTAATACCCACCAAAGCAGCACTGCTTCACTGCTATCTTCTATTCAGTACTCTCCAGCCATTATGTATAAATATAAAATTTACAATGTTGGCTTCAATACTTTTCAAGTGGAGAAGAGTCCGGCGTGAGTTTTGCATCTCATATGACTACTTTTTTTACTTTTTTTATTTCAATCCCATGATGGCCTGTGCTTGCTAACCAGTTGTTGAATTATAACAACAATTAGCCATCCTAATTGGCGGCCTTTTCGCCAGACTGCCAAAGATGATGATGATGATCATGATGATGGCGACGACGACGACGACGACGACGACGACAGCTACGACGAGAGGGAGCGCGAAATGTCAGCGGTGACCGTCGCCGCTTTCGAAGCTCCGCCAGAAACGCTGCCCAAGTCGCCGATTTCCGAATACGCCAACATGATGCCTGACCATGAGGCGATGCTTCGGGTGAAATTCCCAATGTCTGCGCAGGAGCATGGTTCCGCTATGGTCAGTGTTGTTGTGGGCCGTGACTGTGCTGATGGAGTAGGAGGAGGAGGAGGAGGAGGAGAAGCAAAAGGGCCAGAACTAGAACCAGAGCGAGAGCAAAGACAAGGACAAGTTCCAATTCCAACAAAACAAACCTTCACCATGCACAAAAACCTCCTGACCGCTGCCTCGCCACACTTTGCCCACACCCTGCGCACCGACGCCTTTCCCGAGGGCCGCACCAACACCATCGTCCTGCCCTGGGTCTGCCCGGAGGCGTTTGAGGTCTTCTACCAGGCCGTGTACTCGGGCCGTGTCTACCACGCCCATTACTACACTGTGCGTGAGCAGCAGCCTCAGCCTCAGCAGCAGCCTCAGCAGCAGGGGAATAATGAGCCAACCATGGAACAGCGCACCGCGTTTTGGAGATTGGGAGAAGGAGGTGGAGAAGAAGAAGAAGAAGAAGAAGAAGAAGAAGAAGGAAACAGAAGCAGGCGCAACAGCATCAGCAGCATCAGCAGCGCGCAGACTGCCGCCGGACCAGCACCAGCACCAGCACCAGCACCAACGGATTTCACCACCTACCGCCACATCACGCCGTCGATCCCCGAGGACGTGCTGTGGCTGCGGGTCTTCAGCCTCGCGCAGTACACCCTGTTTGAAGACCTGCTCTCGGTCGCGTACCAGCGGCTGCGCGACTTGTTCAATGAGCGTGACCCGGTTGTCCCGACCGAGATGTTTATTCGGGAGTTGTATTCTGATGGTGATGATACTGCTACTACTACTACTACTACTACTACGACTACTACTACGACTACTGCTACTACTACTACTACTACTGCTGCTGCTGCTGCTGCTGCTGACACCCCTCCCCGTCCCCGTCCCCCCACCACACCACCACCACCCATATCCCCCGAACTGCACCCGTTCATCATCCGGCACACGGCGCACTGGATCTGCTCGGACCACCCGTACTTTGCCAAGACGTGGAATGAGCTGCTGGCCGTGGACACGCGGTTCGCGGCCGCGGTGGCCTACCGCATCGTCCAGCTGCATGCCAACATGTACCGCGGGCCCAAGGGGCATCCGACCGCGGGTGGTGATGATGATGATGGGGCTGGCGGCAGCTTTGGGCATGCCGAGTTTGTCGCCCGCGTGTTTGGGAGGGAGACGAGGGTGCGGAATGAGGATGCCTATGACGAGGACGGGTGGACAAGGGGGTGGACAGAGGAGACAGGGCAGGCGACAGGGGAGGAGACAGTGGAGCATACAGGTTGGTAAAGGAGCGGCGGTGATGGTAGAGATTCTTGTCCTTTTGGTTGCTTCGCTTCAGGCTACAAACTATACAACAGTACTATACAATTAACAATCAACAAACATATATACACAGTTTGTGATCAATTCAATTCATTCACCTTGGTCTCGACTTCTTCTGCGCGCGTTCTGCTTCTGGCCGTGGCTGTGGCCCTGTGTGGCCATTGTCGACAACGGCAAATTCCTTGCTCATGGTGGACCCCCAGGGATCAAATTGACGAGCTGGCTGTTCTGACGTGGGGACAGCAGTGATATTGCCATTGCCAGCCTGCGCTGTCTCTCGGAGGCGTGCCCGTTGAGCAACAGAAGGCCTGAGACTCAACAGTCTGTCCTCATCACGCGGCCGTGGTCTTTCCTGCTGCTTTGGCTCTCCTCGTGTCTTTGGGCGCAGATAGAGAGCGTCTGACAGATGCGAGACTGCTCCTGTCAAGGCAGCGCCGGGCCGGCGGATCAGGCGTTCAATCGTCTTCAGCGCCACTCTGTCATGGGCGTCGTGGAAACCAGGGGCATAGGCTTGCAATACCTGCCAGATCCTTCTGTTTTCAAATTGCGATCGGAATTGTCGACGCCACTCGAAAACAGGATCGGCAGCCCACTTGAGGAACTGTTCGGCGCGAGCATGGTCACCTTGCTTACGGGCAACGCGAGCCTGGAAAGTCAAGTCTCGTATGCGCGGCATAAGTCGGCGCAGACGCAGCGCAGCCTTCTGGACCTTCAGCGAAGCCATGAAGCGCGCCCGCTCGTTTGCACGGAAGATCGCAGCGTTGATGTAGTCTCTCGTCCTGCGAGTCCGCCGTCTCTGCTGGCCCGACACCCTAGGTCTTCTTGGGCCCAGGGTGAGGCCCAAGAGAGCTCTTCGCGACTCCAGAGGCTGTCGACGTGGTCTCGACAAAGATGACTGGTCCAATGCTGCTTCATCTGTCCTCACAACTGCAGAAGCTATGCTGGTGGCAACATCAGGTTGAGTTTGGCCGGACTGCAGCCCATGTTTGGGCTTGGCTACATGAGATGGATCACCAATATAGTCGTTCCCAGTCAGTCGGTCCATGTTCATCTCACGCATTAGCCTCTCCGCAGCCGCTACTCGGTCGGCGCGTTCTTTCTTGAGGCGTACGCGCCGAGCTGCTTCTGATTCCTCACGTTTCGCACTTGCGAGGACCTTCTTGCCAAGAGCGGGCTCACCCTTGACAGCAGAGCCCAGTTCAAGAACCAGATGATCATCTAGAGAAGTGCTGTGCCGGTCTGGCAGCTTAGTACGAATCTCATCCAACACATCACCCGAGATTTGATCAACTATCGCGCTGCTCCCGGCCACGCCTGCAACATCGACAAAACTGGTTGCGCGCGGACGTTTGATGGGATTGCCAAAGCCCTGGTTTCCTCGGAGCAAGACCCCCTGTATGCGGTCAGGCTTATAAGGCAACCTCTTGACGTAATGGTATGCCTCAGGGAATGCAGCTGACACTTTGCTGACAAAGTCCTCGTGGCCAGGGGCAGATCGTTTTCGTAAGGTTGAGGCCAGGTAAACGACAGTGAAGTAGGTGGGGATGAGAAAGCCAGGGTTGGTCTGCTCGGTCAGCTTTCTTTTGGCAACATCAGCTTGCCGTCCAGTGGCAATTTGAACCGGATTCGCATAAGTGGAGGAGAACAGGTTGCGGTAGGTGGGCAAATGGGCGAGAAACTTGTTGTGGAAGATCTCAAAGGCCAGGAGGCGATCCTGCTCACGCTGTGATTTACAGAGCGCCTGCACAACTGAATTCCAATTCTTGCTGGAAAGCTCGAATCCACAGGCCTCCAGGCTGGCGATGAGATCTTGGAGTCTCCTAGATAGATGAGGCTGGAACTCCAGAGCTTGTATGTATCGGGACAGTGCCTTGCTGAGGAGGAATCGATTTGCTGGGAGGATGGCGAGATCGTGTTCGGCCAGCAAATCCCTACACTTGTCGCAAAACTGCTGGACATTGGCGCCAGAGTCCTGGAAACTGCGCAGGGCGGCGAAAAGCTGAGGCGGTGCATTCAAAGCCAGGCCCTTCTTGACAGTGCTGGTGAGAATACTAGACCATAGTGTATCGACAGCACGCCAGTCTTGTTCGTGTATGGCCACAAATATTCGAGTTGTCAACAGTTCGATGCTCTCAGATCGAGTTGAAATTGCTGGCTTTGACTGTTGCGAAGGAGGCAGCACGGTATTCATCACTTGGACAGAACTCTCAACCTGAGCATCAGCCATAAAGGTGTCGATTAATACTTCGGTCGATATTGATGCAAGGGCCGAGTGCGGTGAGCGTCGTCGGAACCCCGGCTGGGGATCCTTCGTCATCAAGTCGGCGATGGACGTATCGAGAACACTATCCTTGACCTGGGCCTCGACATTAGGAAGGCTCAACGTCGCATTGGCCAGCATTGGCGATGTCACGATCCTCTGTAGGTTGTTGTCCCAGTCCCTGTGTACCTGAGAATAGAGCATGGCAAGGCGAGCGCTAGGGGTGATGCGAGGAAACCTGTCGCCCATCTCTTTGTATAGAGTCGAGACCATGTCTCGGTTCTTCTCCATGGCAAAGCCGTGGATGAGGATTGAGTAGTGGAAAGCGTTGGCAACGACCTTGCCCTGCAGATGTGACTGACGGAGCAAATGAAGAGCCGCTTCGGACCTTGACTTTCTGACCAGGGAGGTCATCAGCGCGGCATAAGTCATGGCGTCTGGCTTGACCCCAAACTGCTGCATGCTCTTTTGTATCTTTGCAACCGACCGTTCATCGGTGAGAAAGGCGTAATGGCGAAGCAGATTGTTCCAAATCCTGACAGGAGAGCCGTGTACACCACTCCGAGTGGCCTGTTCCGCAAAGTCCCATGCGTCCTGGCCGCGGCCGTTGAGACAGAGCGAATGGACGACGCTGGCAATCATGTCGCCGTGCCGGGGAACACCATACTGGCCAGCAAGATCAATCAGTGAGAGGACCCTGGACGTATCGCCTGAATGGCTGGCGACGGCCGTTAGCGTGCCAAAGGTGTAGACATCCGGCTGTATTCCCAGGCCTATCATCTCGTCAAACGCCCCAAAGGCTCCATGAGCTTCGGGAGATCGGCAATAAGCATAAAGCAAGATGTTCCAGCAGACAATGTCGGGCGCAAGCCCGTACTCGTCGTGAATCTGCGACAAAGCATGCTTCGTTTGTGCGACATTCCCGGTGATGGCGTGGACATAAAGACGAGGAACCAGAACGGGGAAGTCGACAGCACGGCCGGTAGTCCGCTTGTAGTCGTCGAAATACCGCTCGACCTCATCGACGTTGGCCTCGCGGGCCATGGACATCATAACTATGTTGTAGGCTTTGGTCTGAGGAACGTGGAATTCCCGGTACTGCTTCATGATGTAGTCGAAAGTCTCAGGCGTCGATCTCGCCTGAGAACACAGACGTAGGAGCCCGATGAAGACACCTTCGCTCAGCCGAGGGAAACTGGCGCGGAAGGTGCGGTAAATCAGCAGGGCAAGATCGACTCTCATCCGGTCCCTGAGAGTATGACACAGATTCGATAGAGCCAGGGCAAAGTGAGTCGGCTTTGATATGCCAATTGCCTTGGAAAGGTGGTATATTTGAAGAATGCCTTCCTGTGTTATCATAGCCATCACGCTGCTACTGGACGCGATCCGGGTGACTAGCACAGAGGCGAGCTGTCGGAGGGTGGGAAGATCGGCTGCAAGGACCACATCGGCAGCATTGAGTCTCTTGAGCAGTTTCGTTGTCAACTCGACGAGATCAGGTTCGTTGTCCAGAACCGACCAATCAAGGTCATTGTGGCGTTGGTGGACAAAAAAGGAGCGCCACGCCCGGGCAGCATTCTTCCACAGCCGTTGCCGCAAGCAGCACAAGAGGAGAGTCTGTGCAGGTCCCAGGCCTTTTCCACGTGCTATCGCCTCGTCGCAGGCTCCAAATGCGTGCTCATAACGATGGCGGGCGATAGTCACGGAGACGGCCGAGGAATAGTCGTCCGCCGTGCGTTCATCCTGGGGGATGATGCTATAGGCCTGCATGGCACGATCCAGGTCGGCGGGATGTGTTGCCTGGGAGAATTTTCTGAGCACCTGAGGCGCAACCCGTTCTTGGTCTGGCAGAGCGACCCAGATATCCCAAGCCTTGTCTCGCCGCCGCTGAGCCAGATCTGGCTTGGGATCAGGGCCCAGAAGGTTCAGCAGGTGCTCAACATCAGGATCAACCTCATCCTGCTGGGCCAGCACAGCCGGCTGCCAGGTCTGGAGAGTTTCATCCTGGGACTGCTGAAGGCTATACCCTTGCTCCCGCTCATTGTCCTGCTCCTGCTCCTGGCTCAGCTCATGTTCCTCCTCCGTACCAAACTGTGGGCCTGCACTGGCAGCACGCGAATAGTGGGAGAAGGGGCGGCTGGCATACTGCGGTCTCGGTGGAGCGGACTTGGGACCCGTTTTGGCGACATTCCGAGTTCGAGACTGCGGTATCTGACGCACAGATTCCAGATAGGCAGGCCACCACGAAGCTGCCTTCAGTGAGTGGCCCTCGTTGCTCCAGAAACGCGGGTGCAAGAGTCGGCTCGATCGAACAGGAAGGGGAAGGCGCCGTCCAAGGAGCTGGGCAGCGGGTTCAACGCATGCCACGGTCAGCTCTAGCATGGACCTTGCTCATGCAGTGATGGACCGGACGAGTCGGGGAAGGTGAAGCCGCGAGAAGAAATAAATGAGCTGGTGGACTGTGGTGTGAGAGAGACGGAGTCGAGAAATTGTGAGGGTTGGGTAACCCTATTCCCAATTCAGCCTCAGCCTTGTCTCCCCGCCAAGGCTGCCGCTTGGCAGACAAAATGCCAGCCAAAGGTGCGTCCACAAACAGAAAAGCCACAAGCCGGCAATGAATATCACCCGCAGCATCGTGTCCGAGCGGGAGCGGGCTCTGCTCAGCGGTGACTACGCCGCCTACCATGCCCAAGCGAGCCGCCGGATCCACAAACTACGCAAACGACTGGGCAGTGCCACGCCCAAGGGCCGGAAGTATGTGCCCAAGACGGCTGTGACGGCGGAGAATGTGGCCAGCAATGGCGAGTGGGTGCAGCTGCTGCTGGCCTTGTCCGAGCGATCGTGGGCCGACGCCAAGGTCATGAAGCAGTCGCAGTCTCCCGAGGCCACACAGAAGCCGCTGTTGGGCTCGACCAAGAGGCAGATAGTGTCCCGCCTCCAGAGGGCGATCGCATACGCCGAGAACCTGGTCGGCGTTATTCAAGCCGGGCCTACAGACCGCTCAACAGATCTGTTGGAAGCAAAGGCCTACCTGGCCATGTTGCGAGGCACCAAGCACTTTGAGCAGTCCCGGTGGCAGCCGTGCCTTGAACAGTATGCCCTTGTCCGCCTGGTGTACGTTGTCCTCGGCGAGTCGGCACATACGGAGCTCTATCGGGATTTGCTGTCAACCATTGTCGAGCCTAGTATTCGCTACGCCGCCTACCAGCTGAAGCTGCCTCGCACCAAACCCATCACGGACATTGTCATTGAGAATTTCCCAGCCAGCGAATCGGATACCAAGGCGGCCCTTGGCAAGATCAACTCGTCCGCCTTCGAGACCAGTTCGGCCGTGGCAGCTGCGTCAGACTCGGCCAAGGACATTCCCCCATCTATTTCCTGGCGAGGCCGCGATGTCAAACTGGAAGATGCCGCAATTTCACAAGCTCTGGCCCTTGCCCACCAACACGAAGCGACGCTCAACGACAAGTTTGCCGGATTCAGCTCTGGTACGCTTGACCAGCTGGCCCTGGCAGCCTTGTACGATGATGTTATTACAGCACGCCAAGATGCAGCAGACGCAACCAAGAGCGCGATTGATGAGCTCGTTGCCGAAGGAGTTGACCCCGGAGACCGACGCATCCAGTCGCTCCAGATTACCCGGACTGCAGTCAACTACGGCGTGATTGAGTACCGCATTGGCCGAAATCGTGTGCTGTGTGGAGCTGATGACGGCTTGAGATTCGAGACTGTGTCTTCCAAGCCAGCGAGAAAGGCGGCCAAGTCTGGCAAGCAAGGGGTGGTGGCCAAGCAGGAAAGCATAGGCCGTCGCATCTCGCGGCTCCGTGAGCGCGTTGCCCTCTATGATGCCATTTTGCAGTCACTCGACAGCACCCTCGAGCTTCCTGGCGTTGTGGCCGATGAAACGTTCACAGCCGAACTCTCTGGCAAGCGTTCATACTTCCGCGCCCTGAAATGCCTTGCCATCGGCCGTTCACATGCACTCAAGGCAGAGACGACCAGTGCGCTTGCATTGTACAACCGTACGCTTGGCCTGGCGCAGACTGCACAAGCCGCCCTGGCGACCACGTCGACGGCCTCTGGTGCCCCAAAACTGGAAGTGTCGGCGGCTGCACTGACGGCAGCAGCGACTCATCTTGAACATTTGGTCACGCAATACCGCGCCCTCTGCAACCTCGAGTCCGTGGCGACCACTGCCACGCCCAGCACAGGCTCTGAGCCTCCTCTGATCCAGCAACTCCATCTCAACCGATACAACCCGCATGTCGACCTGTCCAATATCGTCAACTATCCCATCAAACTGGTGCCGATCCCAGTCAAGCCCCTGTTCTTCGATATCGCCTGGAACTACATCCAGTACCCCAGCCAGGGTGGCCGAGATGGAGAATCTCTTGCCAATGGGCATGAGGTCGAGGGCAAAGGTTCACCGAGTGTGGAGAAAGAGGACAAACCTGCTGCAAAGAGGGGCTGGTTTGGTTTCGGTCGGTGAATAAGTTAGTCATTATGGGAAACGTTCATCATGCCAGGTCAATTATAAATCAAAGTCCTCCGTCGCCAGTAGCCTTTCCTGGCCTTCTTGGCCGGAGCCTCCTGTGCCTCGTCATCGTCACTATCCTCGTCGTCACTATCCTCTTGGTCCTCGCTATCCTCCTCGGAATCATCCTCATCTTCTTCATCTTCTTCATCTTCATCCTCATTCTCTGAAATCGAAAAAATCTCCACACTATCGTGAATCAACCGCGAGTATGAACGCGTTGATGCTGTTGTTGTTGATGTCGACGCTGCTGCAGCTTCAGCTGCTGCTGCTGATGATGATGATGATGACGACGACGACGTCGACGTCGACAATCCAGTCTCCACATCCTCCGTCACCAGTGCCGCTGGAGCGGTCCAGGCTGAGTCCATCCTAGCAGGCTGGGCAAGCGGAGCGACAACAACACCATTCATTTGTGCTTTGACACCGAGTCTGCTAGTTCCAGCATAAGAAGTATTGGTGTTGGAGTTTCTGTTATTATTATTGCTGTCGTCCTGCCTCTCGCGGGCCATCCCTGGGCTGAATTTCTGCACGGGATCGCTGCCACTGGCACTGCTACCTAAGCAGAAGGCCGGGTATGACGAGCTTAAAGGCGTGTATATGGTTCGGAGGGATGTTGGTAGTACTTGTCGATTGTATTGACCTCCATCTTCCCCATCTCTATTATTCTCCGCATCACTCCCTGCTGCTGCTGCTGCTGCTGTGTGTCTTAGGTACCTGCTCTGAGCGTGAGACCAGCACCCAGGGGGATTAAAAAAAAAAGAGCAAACGTTCATCAGAACAAGTAGCGGAACAAGCAAAGACAAAAAACTGACCTCACAACAACCAGAAAGAGGACTGGCCGCGGCCAGGTTGACGACTGCTGTGACGAGGGATCGAATGGTGGTGTTTGCATAGCCATCGTCGTTGTTGTCAATAGTTTGTTCTTCCTCCTACCTCGTTTCGCTGACCTTTTAATCAGCCATCCCGGCTGCTGGGCTGCGTAGCCCGATATAATACATGTCTAAGTGTCAAGGCCATGGTGAGCCTGGCGCCGAAATTTTGGTTTCTGCCAACACACCCACCACCACCACCACCCACCACGCAGTCTCGGGGTGGAGGGTGGGGTGGGAGGGGAGGGGGGGCGCCAAGGGCGCACGAGGCAAGTGCAAGTGCAAGTGCTTAGCTGGCGGCGGCGGAAGGAACGAAAGCGCGGCCGTGCGAGGCAGGTGGCCAGGAAGGGACTCCCCGAAAAGATGCTAGTACCTTGCGTCAAACACGAAGGGGTAATCCTTTTCCAGCTGCTAGTCTCCGAGATTGACCTTGCTTAATGGCTGCTCATGGCTGCCCCCCCCTACCCTCTTCCCTCCTCGCTCCCTTCCTCGCTCCAGCAGTGCAGGTGAAGGTATTGTGTCACTGCCAGGTCAGTCGGTCAAGATACTGTAGTACTCGCTCATTCTAACCCTTGTTCGAATGGAGTCATTCGCATCAGATGCCCTGATGAGGGAAGGTTGCAGTCTTACCCTTGGCTCTACCATGCTGATTGGGTGTGTTGCCCAAATCTCCACACATTAACAACTTCGAAACAAAATGGGGGCGCCTTAAGCGAGGCAGGTGTGTAAAAAAAAAGAGTCTGGCAGTTTTTAAAACAACAATACTAAACAATACTAATAATACACTTGCGCTAGACTAATAAGAGTAGTCACTTTAGTGTCCATTCTTAGGTACCATTTTCAGGTCTCGGCAACGACCTAAGTATTAAGCTTTTCCCCCCAAAAAATAATTGAAACCAGCCCCTCCTTGCTCGCTTGCCTCGATTACTCGCTACTATTCAGGTTGTATCAGGCAGTTCGATGCGTGCATGGGGTTGTGTTGTACTACCACGACTCCTACAACGGTGGCTGGGGAATTTTTCTTGGAGGCTCATTCAAGCTGTCGGTGAATCTGTCCTCCTCAGTCAGCCGTCAAAGACAAAAAATCACTATCACTATCACTGTTGCTATCACCATCATCAACACCAACCAGCAGCAGTGTCATTCCATGTCCTCTCCCTGCCAAATTCCATCCCATCAAATCAGAGGGGTGGTTATCAGCTATGTAGTAGCATTTCTTTTTTTTTTTCTCCTTCTCAGCCGCCACGACCACCACCACAACCACCACACCCTACCATTATTCCTATTACAACTGCAGTATTAATTACTATTGCACCCGCAAGGTAACATACTGTAGTTTTGAATGGGAAGCGAAACGACGGCGTTCAGCCCACCTTCCACCACTCTTTCTGATCATCCGAAATGAGGCCATCCTAATTCATTTTTTTCTCCCTTCGTCTTTCGCGTTTCTTTCTGTTTCACAGTAATGTAACAAACTAACAGGGGCCCATGAGCGCTGGAAAAAGAAAAAAAGGAGCCCAAAAAGAAAATATGCGAGTTGGCAGTTCTTTTGGAGTGGGGCAGGGGCCTCTTTTTTTTTTTCCTGACGGTTTTCCTAATCAGGAAAATCAGCTAAAATGTCCCAAAGAAACCATAAAATACTCTATTTTTTTTCCTCCCCTTCTCTGTTTTGCGCTTTCATGTTCCCCCCCCCCTTTGTTTTTTTTGCCTTTGCATTCTTCTTCTTCTCATTTTTAAGAAGAAAAAAAAGGAGGAATGAAAGAACAATGCAAGGAAAGGAATGCAAGGGGAAAAGAAAAGAAAAGAAAATAGAAATAGAAACAAACAAAAAAAAAGAAAATAAAACTCAATCTACAAACTACTGTACTAAGAATTAGCCTGCACCTCCAACCACTGACTATAATCTACAAACTTATAGCACGCACGTGGACGTTTTCTCGGGGGGATGATGATGATGATGATGATGATGATGATGCATCGAAGCAGGTTTATGTACGCAAAGAAGTTCCTATGCAGGAAGGGATAAGCCCAATTAATTTGAGGAGTTTTTTCCTCCTTCCTTTTTTTAATTTATTTATTTACAAAGAAAAGACCCTAAGTTATGCAATGCAATGTTCTTCTGCAAAAATGCATAACACAAAATATATATATACGAAGGAGCAAGGGGTGAGAGAGGGGGTTTCCACTGGGGTTTACACGTGTGCTTGTTACCGTAGTTTAAGGTTGGCCTCAAAAACCAAAACACACAAAACCCGATAAGTTTAAACTTTATCTCGCTGGTGGGACGAGCGGGAGAGCGCGAGCGAGCGAGCGAGCGAGAGCGCGCAAAGAAAGAAAGACCACCCACACATACACCTCCTCTCTTGTGCATCACCATGTCCCAGCATGTCCCATTGTGTCCGTCGTTTCGGTTCTTCTTCTTTTTTTCCTTTTTCCTTTTTCTCCTTCGGATGCCTACCTAGCCTTTATCGATCGCCCACATCGAGATCACCTGCCTGGGGCCTCTTGCTTCTCCCCACACACGACTGGTTGACCAATCGGAAGGGATTTGTACCAAACATGCATGAACAAAAAGACACAAATCTCAAAGTTTTAAACTTTTTCGGTTACGGGTAAACTTAAAAGGCTAAACGTTAAAAAGACCAATCAGAAAAATAAAACTTGCTCAAAACACACAGGACAGTTGAACTCCAACTGGGTGTATCCTTATCAATAATATCTGTTTGAATTCTAGGAGAAGAAAAGGACAAACAAGAAAAGGCGAGTACATGTTCCGTGGTCCCCACCCCCGAGGTTCAACAACGAGACAGGTATTAAAGATGAGGAGCAAGGGACATGTTGGTGTACCCCTAGCTTCACGGCTACGGCATCATCATGGTCTCATGACTGGGTGTTGCGTCGGGCAGCTCCGGCCACCAGCTTCTTAAGTGGGTCTGGAGCGTCGTGCTTGCCCATCATGACCTCGACTAACTTGAGCCCCTTGCCATCCTGGACGGCCTTGTCCTCAAGCACGGCGTGCATCTCCCCCCAGGTGCGCGCTGTACGCGTGACAACGGGGTACTCCGGGTCGTCAAGGGGAGCGCCAAAGAAGCTGGCAGCTTGGAGATAGCGCCATGGCTGGATGTCATTGTATCCCGCCTCCATGCCGTGGATCCACCTCTCGATGGTGTAACCGTCGTTGTTGATGATGAATATCAGGACGTCAAGCCGATTACGAATCATGTCGCTGATCGCCTGAGCCGTCATCTGCAGGCTGCCGTCGCCCTCAAACAGGATCGTTCGCCCGCCGCCTGCCCGCTTGCCCTCGGCCACCAGGTCGCGCAGTGCCAGGGCAACCCCGGCCGCAGCTGGGAGCATGTATCCGATAGACAGCCAGATGGACGAGTTTATAAGCTGGACATGCGGCGGCAGGATGAGTTCGCGACCGCCCACAGACGGTGTGCCAGTTTCGGTCAGCACAATATCGCCAGAGCGGAAGAAGGTCGACACTCTCTGCCAGAACGTCTCTTGATCGATGATGCCATCGGGCTGCGTTGGAGGAAGGGCCTTGAGTTGCTCCCGGGGCACGCCCAGGTCAGGATAAGGATCGTACTTTGGCAGCTTCGACTTGTCGAGACGGTCAAGTACTTTCCGCAGCAGAGACTTGACGTGCACGTTCCTGTACTCGGCGCTCTGAGAGCTGCCGCCGAATGCGACCGAATCACGGCGAAAGGTGATTGTCTTGGCTGGATCGGGCAGAGTGGTGAACCCGTACGTGTTGACGTCGCTGTCAAGAGGACCAATTCTCAAGGTGAGGTCGCAGGACTGTGCCCATGGCATATATACCTGCTTTCCCGCGCTCCCAGCGTAAATGCCGTGAAAGTTGGGATATGTCTCGTTGACAATCCCTTTGCCAAACGGAGTAGTCGAGGTAGGAAAGCCGGTGACCCGAACCAGCTCGTCTGCCTCTTCACTGATCCCATACCGGTCTGTGCAGCCATCAACAATGATAAACGGCTGTTTTGACGCATAAATTCGATCCAGAATCAGATCAACTTCGGCATCTTCGAATCCTTCGTCGTTAACCGGGATCGAGGTATCGATGGGGACCGACAAGCGCGATGCTGGGACCTTGGCCGAAACCAAATTGGTTGGCAGCTCGATATAAACAGGTCGGCACTGCAACACGCATTCACGCAGACAGCGGTCGATCTCTGAGGGAGCAGTGTGCAAGTCGGCCAGATTGGCCTGAGCGACGCTGAGCTTGGCCGCCATGTCTGCAAATAGTCTGAAGTTGCCGTCGCCCAGCGAGTGGTGCAGACAGACACGCTGGTTTTGCATCGCCGTCGATGGAGTGCCGACTACGTGGACAACGGGCGCCCATTCAGCATATGCTCCGCCGATTGCGTTGATGGCAGACAGCTCTCCCACTCCAAAGGCTGTTACAACGGCCGAGATGCCCTTGACTCGAGCATATCCATCGGCCGAGTACCCGGCATTCAACTCGTTGGCATTGCCCACCCAGTGCAGGCCGGCATTGCCAACATAGTCGAGAGCCGTGAGATTGAAGTCTCCCGGCACGCCATGGACACTCTTGACCCCCAACTGGCGCAGTCGTGTGAAGAGATAGTCAGCAAGGTCAACTTGGTCAGTCATGACAACGTTGTCTTCTTGACTTTGTTGATTCGAATAGACTTATAGACTTGGAATCAGAACGAGGCCGGGGCTGGGCCGCTTCTTGAGGAGCTGGGCCCATTGTATGATGATGGGCACTCCAACTGTGGAATGTGTTGGGATTGGCCGTTGAATGGCACAGCTGACAACGATGGCCATTTGACTCGTCCACTTTGGGCGATTCCGCCTCCAGCCGTACATAAGCGCCGACTCGTTGACATCACTGTGATAACATGATAGTGCAATATGTGAACAAGACGTACTAACAGGAATAGTCAAGCAACACGTTACACTCCTTATCATCAATCCCAGCTTTGGTTTTTGTTGGAGAACACGTGTCCAACAGATGGTAATCATTGAGGCAACCACGACCCTCTTGGAGCCAAACTTGGCTAGATCGATCTAGGTTGTTGCCAACTTACCAACCAACTTAGCTCCTTTAGGGTTCCGCCCCGATCCGTCGAGTGGTACAAGAATTTCACAGGGGAAACGTGTAGTCGAGGTGGCCATCAAAAGGTCAAAGACTGAGGTGGCATCAAAAGGTCAAAGACTGAGGTGGCATCAAAAGGTCAAAGACTGAGGTGGCATCAAAAGGTCAAAGACTGAGGTAGGCGGAAGGCGGGAGATCCAGGGCGATGTTGTGTCACACTTTCCTCTGCAAGAAGGGCCTCATGTAGCGGTCCCCTGATTTGCCTCGCCTGGTTAACCACTGTTTTCATGGTTGAAGCAATCAAATATTGATGCTATTGCAGTTCCTTGGCTGTCTTTCTCTTCTCCAGGAGCCACTGAAGCATGCCAGGGGCAAAGTCCACCGTCACCGTGTCTGCCAGTTTCTTCTCGCCCACAAGATCCTTGCAGAAAATCTGATCTGTCACCAGGTATAGTGTCTGTCTTTTTTTTTGCTTTTTTTTTTGAATGCCATACTTACTGTCACCGTCCAAAAACGGGCCGCCCCCAATACTCGTTGAGGCCGGTGTCGTGGCCAAAGTACAGGTAATCTCTGGAGCAGTCTGGTAAAGATAGATGTATTTTGCATGGCCAAAGTGCAGTAATAACGTTTTGAAGAACTCTTGGACGTTGCCAGTTTTATGTTCAGTTAGTCAATCTGGCCGACGGAGATGGTTCAAGTTATACCATATAGTAACATGTGACCATCACCACTTGATGGCCCTGGAAACGTTGCTCTAGCATTTCTCCTCAACATGGTCCCCACATTTTGGACAAATTTGACAAGAAAGTCTTCTGTGCCCTCCCCGCTAATTATCATTTCCAACTCACTCTTCTCTTTCTCGGGCGTCTGCTACAGCCTTCTCCCAATCGGTGAACTTCATGTAGACGCCCATGGCCAGGGCACCAAGGCCCAGGCCCAGGCAGGGCCCTATCCACAATCCAGCAAGGCCTAGTTGCGGAGGCCCAAAGGTTAGGAAAAACGACAGGGGGATAGCCAGAACGTACTGGAAAACATGTTAGTAGGCAAGCTTCAATAGATCCTGACTGGGTAAAGCTCACATAGACACCTAGATTCACCCAGCCTCCTATCTTCTGCCTGCCTAGCCCTCTCAACAGTCCATTAGAAATGGCGAGGAGGGCATCGAACAGCTGGGCGGAGGCCACAACAGGTAGAACACTCGCAATTATTGCACGGACCTCTTCGTCTTGGGTGAAAACTGCAGCAATGACATAGCGAAGAGAGGTCAAGATGGTCAAGTCCATCAATCCGATAACCACAAAGACCAGGTAGAAAGTTCTCCAGGCAATGTACGCAGCATCCAAGGCTCCGTACCCAATGAGATTGCCGAACCGGGTTGATGCAGCAATGGAAATGGGGAAAGGAATATGGTAGATGGTGACGCAGACCGTCATGATAACTGACTGTGCGGCGAGATGCTTTCCAGAAATATAGCTCGAGGCCAATGTGAGCACGTCGAATGCGATCCACTCAGCAGCTGTCATCAAAATACCTGGCAGACCGAGGCGAACCATGGGGCCCCAGTTCTGGAACATTCGGCTCCATTGCAAGCCAGGCCAGCACTCCAGTGACTCAGGCAGGAAGAAGTAGACGTACAGGACAAAAACGACGGGTTGTAGGGAATTTGAGATGGCCACTGCCAGGGCTGCGCCCTCGAAGCCTAAACCAGCACGGAAAACAAGGAGCCAATTGAAGAGAATGTTCAAGGGGGCACAGACAAGGAGGACGACAAGGGATGCGTGGAAGTTGCCCTGGGCCTGGGTAAACCGCTTGGCAGCTTCGAAGAAGGCCCAGCCCGGAGCTCCGAGCAGATAGATCTGCATGAATCTGCCGGCAAGAACGGCAACCTGTCTTTCCGGCACAATCAGAGGCAGAAACCATGGCGACGTGAGCCAGATGGCGCCGATGGGCACGCTGACCACCGTCATGAGAGCACACACCCGCTGGACATGCAAACCGACGAGATGCTTCCTGTTATTGCCATAGGCCTGCGAGGTCAGAGTGTCGAGACATGTTGCCAGGCCCTCATACACACACAGGCCGGTGACATTGGCGGTCATGGAAGCCAATGAGGCAGCACCCAGCTCAGCTGTGCCCAGACGGCCAGCAACAAAGACGGTGACCAGGTTGAAGGAATATTGCAGGATGTAGGTCACAATAAGTGGTGGCGAGTACCATGCCAGGATCTTGACCTCGGCTTGCCAGGTGGTGGTGAGGTCAGCAAGCTTATCATCGTCGCTGTCGTCCTCGTGTTCACGTATGGATCCATATTGGCCGCGGTCGGGGGGAGCAGAACCCCGGCGCTCGCTCCGCGTTGACGAGGCTGACGGCCTCCTCAGTAGTGCTGTTGACTCTGATGTTGGACCAGACGGCATTGTTATCGATGTGTGTGTTGTTTTGCAAGGGTCAAGGTTCGAATCGTTGACCAATTAAACAATTAGCCGAATAACTCCCACTAGCGCCGATCTATCTAACTCGGGCACACAGTAAGCCCAACCTTGCTGTCAGTCCGGTTTGCCGTCGTTGTCGACCCATCGTGGTCCTCTACGGTGGTGTTATTGTGGCCCACTGTGGCCCAGCCTGCACTGTGTAATCAATGCATCCACCTTATGGTCGTTGCCCCATCGGCCCAGACTGTATTGCCACGACCACAAGTCTCCCCTACGTGAAGCATCACCATCTGATTCACCATGATGGGATGTCGACGACGAGGGAGACGATAAGGACAGATTGTGGAGATATGCGGAGATAATGACAGGTTGCGTAAGGACAGAATGCGGAGATAAGGACAGATTGCGGAGATAAGGGCAGACCACGGAGATAAGGCCCGCCAAGAGAGGGGCGCGAATTTAACGTGTTAACTTAAAGTTTAAGTCGACGTATGAAATCGAGGCCGTTGCTGTCGCGTGGTTGGACACAGAGCGTCGACCCGTCGACCAGCCACCCATTCATTCCTTGCACTCTTCGTTTCTCTCCACCTATCGTTCTCTCTCTGTCGCTTCCCTTCGCACTGCCATGACGACCCATCCGTCCCCCCGCAAGGTGGCCTCGCGTGCCGACCTCTACGCAAGCATTGACCCCACGAGCGTTCGGCTGCCAGAATCACCAGAGAAGCGCACGTTGCGGTCGGCCAAGTCACACACCCAACTGTCCTCTACAGCCACAAGCCAGCGTGGGCTGCGATTAGGCCTTGGGGCAAGATCAGCGCCACCGGTGCCCCCACTGCCGCCGACATCGTCGAGAGACGGCGCCAATGCCATGAGCATGCCCACCGTGACCACGACGACGGCCACTGCCACTGCCACTGCCACTGCGCACGCGCCGCCGGTACCCTCACTGCCACCAGTGCCGCCGATGCCGTCGCAGGCATCGATACCGACCCGCCAGCGTGCCAATAGCGACGCCCCGGTCCTGGCATCGGACCGCCAACGAAGTTCGCGCAAGCCGGTCAATGCACTGCCCAGCGGGCCGCTGCACAGCAGGAAGACCAGCCTGGAGGTGACGTTCCGCGACGGGCCGCGGCCAGGAATGTCAGCCGCGGCCTCGGTGTCGGCGCTGCGCACGTCAATCCTGACCTCGGGCGTGGCAGCGACCAAAGAAGGCATGTCCGACTACCGGGTATACCTATGGCTGGCACTTCTCAACATCGCGCCGCTGCCAACAGACAACTACCTCCAGCTCATCCACCGCGGCCGATCGCCCGCCCACGCCAAGATCGCCAACGACGTCTTCCGCACTCTCGCGACCGACACGCTGTTCAAGCGGCGCGTGACCGACGCCAGTCTCACGCGGCTGCTCAACGCGACCGCATGGCGCATCCACGACGCCGCCCACCACCAGCAGCAGCAGCAGCAGCAGCAGCAGCAGTCAACCACCACCACCACCGCGAACCCCCCACTCAACCAAGAACCATACCTCCAGGGCATCAACGTCCTCTCGGCCCCCCTGCTCTACGCCTCACGCTCAGAAACCCAGGCATACGCCCTCCTCAGCACCCTGCTCACCTCGCACATCCCCAGCTACATCACCCCAACCATGTCCGGCGTGCACCGCGGGCTGGACCTGATTGACCGGATCCTGGCGCTCCGCGAGCCCAACCTGTCGGCCTTCCTGCTGGAAAAAGTCGGCCCAGCAAAAGTGTACGCGTTTGCCTCGGTCCTGACCCTGTCGGCCTGCACCCCGCCCTTGCCCGAGGTGCTCAAGCTGTGGGACTTTCTCTTCGCGTTTGGCGTCCACCTCAACATTGTCTGCGTCGTCGCCCAGCTCATTCTCATGAAGCAGAAGCTGTACGACAGCCCCAGCCCGACGAAGCTGCTGCGCAGTTTCCCCCATTTGGACGCCAAGGGCGTTATTGCTCTCACCTTGGTCATTGTTAGGGATTTGCCCGAGGATGTTTATGCCGAGCTGGTGCTGCATGGACGGCGTGGCTAGTTTTGTTTTTGTTTTCGTTTTTTCTTTCTTTGTTGTTCTCTGATTCTAAGAGGGAAAAGGAAAAAGGAAATGGGAGCGATCCTTGTTTGTGTGCCAAATTAATGTGGTAGATGATGGGATTGATGAAATGAATGAATGAATGAATTTGACCCAACGACATGGCTGGGCGCGCTTCTTCTCTATGTCTTTGCCTGCTTCGTGGTCAAATCCTCCAACACGCCACTGCCGCCGTTCCGCTTGGTCTCGGCGACTTGGAACGCGCTGCCGCGGCCGCCAATGTCCAGCCCGCGCTCGGCGCGCTCGTACGCCTTGTCGGAGCGGTCCGTCAGGATGTCGAGTTCGGCCTCTGTCAAGAGCGGAGCTCCTCCGGCCACAACATACTGCTCCAAGTCCAGGAGCGCAGCAGCAGCGGCGGCATCTTGCAACTCATTCTTCGCCTCAGCAGCACTGCCACCGCCACCGCCACCGCCATCGAGCAAACTCTTGAATTTGCCCTTTTGAATGACCAGCTTCTCGAGCTTGCGCTTGGCATCGGCGCGCAGCAGGAGCGTCTCCTCGACGGTGCCGCGGGTGGCGAGGCGGTAGACAATCACGGGCTTGGTCTGGCCGATGCGGTGGGCGCGGTCCATGGCCTGCAGGTCCTGCTGGGGGTTCCAGTCGCTGTCAAACAGCACGACGGTGTCGGCCGCGGTCAGGTTGATGCCCTGGCCGCCGGCGCGCGTCGACAGCAGGAAGAGCTGGCATTTCGGGTCTGTGTTGAAGGCGGTGATGGCGGCGTGTCGCTGCTCCTGGCTGATGGACCCGTCGATGCGGCACAGGGTGCCCTGGTGCTGCTGCTGGTGCTGGTTCCAGCCGCGCAGCTCGGTTGCGTAGGTTTCGATAATGTCGAGCGTGGTCTTGAATTGCGAGAAGATGAGCACTTTGTGGCCGAGTGCGAAGAGGCGCTGCAGAAGCGTGTCGAGGAGGAGGAGTTTGCCTGAGGCGCGGACCAGGGATTCGTCGACGCGGGCGTAGTTGCCGCTGGCTTCCTCCTCGGGCGTGCTGGGGCCAAAGGGCCAGTAGAAGTTGTGTGGCGAGTTGCATGCGAGCCGGGCCTGCATGACTGGGTTCTGCAGCTTCTTGTTGGCGATCTCTCTCTTGGCCAGTTTCAGCGTTTGCGCGCGTTCGATTTCGGCCGCGGCGGCTTCTGCGTCGGCGTCGGCATCAGCATCAGCATCAGCATCAGCAGCAGCATCAGCATCAGCATCGTCTCCGCGCTCAGAGGTATTGGCGTCGAGGCGGCGCAGTTTCGCATTGAACTCGCTGTCGTTGATGTCCCTGTACGACACCTTGCCTCGGCGGCGGCTGCGTCGCGAGCCTGCAGAGGCGACTGATGCGGGAGTGCTGTCGCGCGCCTGCTTGATGGACTTGGCCGGCGTTGATCTGCCGGAGCGGCTGCTGCTGGGCTCTTTGCGCTTCAGGCTGGCTGACCGGCTCTGGATCCTCTCGACCGCCTTGTCCTCAAGGTAGGCGCGAGAGCTGCCAGCCAGGATCTCTCTGTACAGCTCCTTCTGCTCGCTCGTCAATGGCGCATACAGGATGTACTCGCGCTTCTTCGGCAGGCTTGCCTCGACATCGGTCTTGACGCGGCGCAGCAAAAACGGCTTGAGGATGGCATGCATCGAAGAGACCAGGTTGTGCTTCCTCCTCCTTGCCTTGCCCTTCTGCTGGCCCTCATCGCCATCCTTCTCGTCGTCCAGGACGCTGCTGAAATCAAACCAGCGCTCAAAGCTGTCGAGGTCGTTGAACACCTCTGGCAGCAGGAAGTGCAGCAAGCTCCACAGCTCGGTGATGTTGTTCTGCAGCGGCGTGCCCGTGAGCAGCAGCCGGTTTGCCGAGTTGTAGGTCATGAGCTCCTTGATCAAGCGGCAGTTCATGTTCTTCAGCCGATGGCCTTCGTCCACAATGATGTACCGCCATTGGTATCCAGCCAGGAACTTGCGGTCGTTCATGCATATCTCGTAGCTCGTCACCACGACGGGGAACTCAAACGCGCCCTGGTCCTTCATCTTCATCCGCTTCTTGCGCAGGTCGTCCCGCTCGTCTTTGCTGCCGTGGTACAAGACTGTGGCAATCTTCGGGCACCAGAACTTGAACTCCTCAATCCAGTTGCGAACCGTGCTCAGGGGCGCCACGACCAGGAAGGGACCAGAAATACTGTTGTCCTTGAAAAAGGCAATCATGCTGATCGCCTGCAGCGTCTTTCCCAGACCCATCTCGTCTGCCAGGATGCCGCAAAGTCCGTTCATCCACAGGCTCTTCAGCCACTCCAGGCCCTGCAGCTGGTACTGCTTCATCTTGCCGCCGGTGACCAGGCGAGGCTGCTCGGTAGCAACGAGATCCTCGTGCGCGCCGATCTGTTCGCCGTCGTACTCATCCGCCGCCTCGGCCAGTGCCTCCTGCACCGACGGCTTTTGCTCGAGCCCGACATCGGTTTTCTTCATGTAGGCCATGATGCCCGTCTTGTTCTTCTTGCCTTCAGCCCCATCTTTTGCCGGCTTCTTCGGTGGTCGGCCCCTGCTTCGCATCGGCAGGTCTTTCTCTTGCTGCTCTGCGGGTGCTGTCCTCGCACTCTTCCTCGTTGGCGCCTTATCCCCCTCCCCCTCTTGCTTCTTCTTCTTTTTCTTCATATTCTGCACTCTCTTCAACGCCTCCTCCCGGTTGCGCTGCTGCTGCTCCTTCATCTTGTCGGCCATGATGGCAACAAAGACGGAGGATGTCTTGAGCAGGTTCGTCAGTGCGCGAGACTTGAAGTCCATGTCGTCGTCGTCGTCGTCGTCGTCGTCTTCCTCGTCGTCGTCTTTCTTGTCGTCGTCTTTCTCGTCGTCGATGACTTGTCCAGCCTGCTTGGGGCTGCCATCTTTGGCGTGCCTCTGAGTGGGTGGCGAAGTGCGTGGCGTAGAGGCCTGGCTGCTCGCTTCAGATCCGGCGGTGGATCTCGCCGTCGACGACATGCTGACTTCCAGAACAAAAGCTCTGTTGGGTTTTGCTTCCTTCTCCTT
The DNA here is from genome assembly GCA_003693665.1 of Chaetothyriales sp. CBS 134920. NCBI lineage: Eukaryota > Fungi > Ascomycota > Eurotiomycetes > Chaetothyriales > Domatiomycetaceae > Domatiomyces > Domatiomyces catenatus. The sequence continues at coordinate 125,572 of QQSL01000050.1, forward strand.
CTTCCTTTGTCCCTTCTTCTTCAGCATACAAGCTGCTGATAACAGGACAAACCAACAAGCAAAAAAATACAGGCCAGCAATCACCAAACACTCGCTTCCTGGCCCAACACTTACTTCAACACTAGGAGAAGAAACCAGTGTGGTATTCATCCAATGCTCAGGATGTTGAGTTGCGCGTATTGCGTATTGAGGTTATTCAGCATTGCGTCATAGTCACCACTTTACGCGTGTGGTTTAATTAAGCTTACTTTAGCGTGTTATTTTCGTGTTGGCCAATATCAAACTACTTCTATACAGTGTGAAAAGCACCAGACTATGAATTTGCCGCTCATTCCTTGCTCCTCCAGACATATCTCGATGCCTTTACATTACTTGGTGATTCCTTTGCCTGCCTTCCTCGCCTTGGTCGAAGAATCGGCACCATTCTTCGCCGACGGGTCTGGTGTCGAGACTCGGCTCCGAGTGTGGGACGACGGCTTATCTTCGCGGTAGGCTTTCTGAGCACGAGTCTCGATGGCTTGCATAGACTTCTTGGGGCTGCTGTTGCGCGCAGACGTAGACGAGACTTTGGCCGACGCCGCCTTGGGACTCTTCTTGGCTGATGCTTTGGTAGTGCCGCTTTGACCAGCACCAGGGGAGGCCCGAGCCAATGGAAGCGGACTAAGCTTTAGGGTGATCTTCGTCGGCTTGTGCTCGGCCCTAGCCCTTCTTGTTCCTTCTTTGTTCGCGCTCATTGTTCCTGGGGAACGCCCGTCCATATTTCCCTCTTGTTCTTCGGCCTCGCCAATCAGACGGTCAGCCTGGTCCCCATGCTTCTCCTTCTCAAACTCGATCGCGAATTGCCTTGCATCCTCTTCAGAAATGGGCGAGAATTGGGGACGTGAGACAGACAGGCTGCGGTGCGGTCGGTAAGGGGTGCTGCCATGGGCCATGGGTACAACGTCCGCACGATCCGATACTGCTTTGGTGGCTTTGTGATCGCGCTCATGCTTTTGGACCAAGGGGCTCGAGCCAAGTGCGTGCTCAGCCGCTGCCTCAACCATCCTATCCCCTGCAAACGGATCGGTCAGCTCCGACACCAGATTGCCCGGCCGGGGCGTCTCAAGACTGATACCAAGCGCCTTCGAGGTGAAGATGTTTTCAGCACACTTGGATTGCGGAGTCGTGGCAATTAGCTGAGCCTCAGAGCCAGGGCCGCCGAGCACTTCGGTAGGCTCATCGTCGAGGAAGATGACGTTGTTAGGAAATCTGTCTGCTAACACATCTCTGGCAGGTCGGGCGAGGCGTTTGACGTAGGTCTGTCTGAGGTCATCACACAGGTCCTTCTCTATCTTTTTGCACAGCTCTGTAGCCTCGCTGACCTGTTTCTCAGGCAATGCTCCTGCCAGAGTCTTTTCAATTGCTTGTTTCTGCCAGCGGATTGCCCGATAAGCCTCAACGACCTTCTCGCCAATGTGGGCAGTTTCGAAGAAATTCTCACTGCGCCCCAGCTCCTGACACAAGTTCCGCTGCGCAACGAGCGCTCTCCCCAAGACAGATCCACCGTCTTTGGTATCCCATTGCAATCCCCGCGCCGGTTCCATGTGGCGATTATTTGGGAACTTGCGGTTCCAGCCGAGCTTCCGGTTCCAGGCATGCCTGCCATAGATCAGCCATGTCTGGACAATGTTGCGAGTGGCAGGGTGCATGGCCAGCAGCCGCTCTTGTTCATCCCTGGGCATCAACTCGAATGTTGAACTAAACCGGTCGCTGTCGTGCATCAGCTCAGGGTCCCAGCCTGATTTGGCCATCGGGGTGTGCGGGGGAATTGATGTAGTCCAAGGGCTGGGTGCAGCAGTTCCTCCACCAATTTCATTAGAGGCAGTGCGATCGTCGACTGTGCGAGGGCTGGCCACTCGACCAAGTGCATTGTTTTCGCTGATGCTCGGTTTGGGGGTGCCGCTTATTTTCAAGCGGACACACAGAGATGACAGAGAGGAGACAGCGTTAGATACCTTGCTCTTGGGTGCTATGTCTTGGTCCATCAGCTCAGAGTTATGCGTCATTTCTTGCTTCTTCTCCGTAGCTTGAATCTCGTCGTGGTTTCCGAGCATAATGTCACCTGGAGACTGCTGGCGAGCACTGCCTGACTGGTCATTGGCAGCTCCTGGACCAGGTGCGCTGGCAAGAGGTCCAACTGGGGGAGGAGAGGGACGCCCGGTCTCGCTTGGGGCAGGGCGTGGTTTTCTGTTCTTCTTCGACGCTTTCTTCGGTCGCTCTTCCGTGGGGCTGACATGGTCGAGCGAGTGTCGGCGTTTACGCTTCGTCTTAGTTTTGACAGTCAGGTCGATGGGATCAAGTAAAGATTGAGGCGGGTGGAACACATTCGTTTGCGTGATCGGTTGCGTGGGAGCAAACAAAGGCGGATCGGGCAAATTCGCCTTGGTTGGGAGAGGACAGTAGTACCTTGGCTGTAAGGACTTTGGCTGATGCCCTTCCGGCGAGGTTGCCAGGACTGCTCTGGTGCCCCCATCGGAATCATACGAGGGGGTACACAAAGCCATTGAACCAGTTTGGAGCTTGCTGCATACCAGCATTCCACTTCCGTCGGAGCTCAAAGTCCATTGTCCCAGGAGGGGCTCGGGAAGTCGCCGCTCCTGGAGGAACCTGGCTGCTCGTTGAATGGAGAGGGGATAGGCCTCAACATAGTCGCAGATCCATTGGTATTGAGTGGCCCTCTCGACAGAATCCTCGGGTGCATCTGGACTGACGAATGGAAACTGTTTTCTTCTCAAGTGATGCTGGCGGATTTCAGTGTGTTCTTCTGCAGTCAGACCCAGGAGCACGGCAACATCTTCAGGTTGGTGATGGACGACCAAACGCGAGAATATTTGGCATTGGACAGAAAGCTCGAGGGCGGACCAAGAGACTCGATCATCGTCATCAAACCTCAACTCGAAATCGGATCCTTCATCATCGCTGACTTGAGGTTCTATCGCGTTGGTTGGTGAACAGTCATCGCTGACTTCGGATAGTATCGCGTTGGTGGCTGAACAGCCATTGCTGACTTCAGATTCTATCGCGTCGGTGAGTGAACAGTCATCGCTCGTCACTGGCTGGCTCGGCAAGGGAGCGGACAAGGGGAGGCTTGGAAAGGCTGCAGGTCGTCGATTGGGATTGAAGGGGACGACGTGCCGCTGTAGCAGCTCTGGGTGACGCGGAATCGTCTTTTTGTTGACTCGAGGCATATTGCTTGCAGCAAACTCGTCATCGAATCGTTTCGGAGGGAAAATGTTACGTCGAAGCTGCATTTTGAAGAGTTTGGAAAGTAAATGGAAGAGTCACAGGGGGCGTGATGGGCCGGAGGGAGCAGGTTTGATGAGGGCAAGAGGCAAGCGAGACAAGTGATGAACTAGGATGCGTTTGATGGCCAGTTCATTGTCGCCATGTTGGGTGTGATCAGGCAGGATTGCTCTTTTTGTTTCCTGCTGTTGTTGTCTTGACAACCAGTTCACTGGAGTCCTGCAAGCTCCAAGGCACCTCATTTCATATTTGACTTGTTTTTCACAAGTGAGTGTGCTGTGCCACCTGATCATCAACTATCAGCCTTCATTCGCCAGGGCCGGTCATCAACTATCCTCCTTCATTAGCCAGGGCCTTTCATCTGCTCAGAGATCAGTAGGAAGATAGGCCAGCAGCGATGTTGCTCACTTGGCTCGCCAGGCTGCACCATACTCGACAGAAAGAGCCGGTTTCAAGGTCAAGCGTCTACAAATGGTGCCACTCCTCCATGCTGGTCACCGTCCACTCGGCCCATGCAACCAGGCAGCCAGTCATCACCCTCATATGCGGCATCTAGGTTGCGCTTAGCAGACTTGGCAACGGAGCTGAGTCCATGCTTGGTCATGCTGATGCTCTGCTCAGAGTGGGAAGCAGCCACGCCTCTCTCGGCGCCGATGATGTCCTCGAGAGACAAGAGCATGTGCCTCATGCCGATATCGACGTTGATGCAAAAGCGTTGGGACTGGACCACCTGGATGGCTTGAACAGCTTTGATGCCATAGACGACCATGAGATATGCAGCCACAACTACGGCAGACCTCTCATTCCCAGTCTCGCAAAAGACCAGCACTTTGGCTCTGACACTGGGCGAGGGCCCCAAGGGCTGGATACAACTCGCTTCGAGGTGGTCGTTGACCGTCTTAATGATCGGCCGGAGGTTTGTTATGAGTTCGTACGGCGTGTCGAGGTCGAAGATGGCCGTGGCAAGGCCTGAGGCCGAAGGGAATCGGGTGGGATCAAGATAGCGTGGGTGCATGCTGACGGCGTGGGCGCTGCGGACAGCGAGCAGGAATGTGATGCCGGCGGATTGAATAAACGACTGGTCCCTGGCCATGGTGCTGGGGCCAATTAGGAGAAAGGGCAAGACTGATTGAACACACCGTCGGCTCTCATAGTTCCATTTGGAGATGGTGTGCTCGAGGGTCAGTGGATATGCCGAGACAATGGCTCGGAGGAAGCTGGGGCTGCCGCAACGGCCGTCTTGTCGCTCAAAGTCGTCAGACTCGATATGGAATGATGCCCGGCCCGGCTGGTAATCTATGCTGGGCGACGGCACCAGGAGGTGAGGTACTCCGAGGCCGGCCTTGTCATCGTACGGCTGGTTTCGCTGGTATGCTGGGGTTGATCTTCCTGAGCCAACATCGTATTCCGTGGCCATATTGTCAGTTAGTGAAGAGAGAAACAATTACAGCTGTTGCGGCGAGAAGCTTTGGCTGCAGCACATATCTTCCTGGAACATGAAGTAGACAATGGCACGTGAGTACACAGTAGAGAGCTAAAGAGCGGAAGAGGAAATTTAAACCTTGAACGAACAAAAGCTTGTTTTACAATGCACCTACATAATTGGCTGGAACTGAAACCCAGAAACACTAAACAGAAACTAGAAATTTCTAATTTGGCAGAGTAAATTTCTGTTTTATAGACGCCTTGGCTTCCTTCAAGTCAACCAGAGGATATTTCGCTCACATAATGTACCATCGGTCCCCAGCCGAATTTTGATCTTAATAGTGATGAGATCAAGAAGGCACAAAATCTGCCAGCAATCATCAATGGCCAACAACTTCTAGCTGAGATCCTAGACCACAACCCGACAGTGTTTTAGAACAGCTAGGTCTCCAGCTGATGGTGCAAATGTGGCAGAGAAGAGGACGATGTTGAGATGGGATATTGGTCTGAGAGAGGTTGCTGGAGGTTGCTGGTCAAGCACCTCCCTGAAGAGTACAAGTCTATCGGTGCCTGAGATTATGAGCTACAAAGTGTTAGACCTGGAACGCCAGTGGGCGAGGGAGCCCCGAATCCCTTGAGAAGACGGGGGAAATCTTGCAAACCGTGCAAGATCGAGGTGTTCCAATATATAATAATAATAATAATTTAATTAATGTCTATGTGTGCCTATGGCCTATATAGACTTGACCGAACTCAGCGGAAAAACCCCGCGCAGTC
>QQSL01000051.1:0-130865 GCA_003693665.1 Chaetothyriales sp. CBS 134920
TCTGATCCCTCGCATTACCCTTAATTCTATTGAGGGAGAGCTTCCTTATGTGATAAGTAGGCGTCAATTTCCAGTACAACCCTGCTTTGCTATGACTATTAATAAGTCACAAGGTCAGTCTTTCAATCATGTTGCTGTGGATCTAAGGACGCCTACTTTTTCACATGGTCAGCTCTATGTTGCATTGTCAGGGGTTACTGACATGGCAAATCTCTCTCTTCTCTTGCCTGAGGTTAATGAGGATACAAAGATTGATAATATTATCTATCCTGAGGTCTTGCTTAGATAGTGGAAATGGAAATTAGAGGCCAAGTCTCTTTTTTTTCTTTTTTTCTTTTTTTCTTTTTTTCTTTTTTTCTTTTTTTCTTTTTTTCTTTTTTTTCTTTTCTCTTCTTTTTTCTTCTTTTTCGAGGGTGGAAGTTACCCGCCTTGGCGGGTAACCAAACCCCTCGTAGTGTTACAGTACCGTAATTGCCACTTACCAAGGAAATAAAGCTTTAGACTTGATCGATAAGCTCAGAAGGCCCAGCCAATGAGAGCACTTTCCGCGTGGGGAAAATGTGGAGCCAGCAGGCGCCTTTCTCCGATCGGTTTCTGCGCCTCGCTCCCCTTCGCCTACAACCACGCCGATTGGGTGGGCGGACTCGTATAAAATGGACAAGATGAAAACAAACATCCTGCTGAGGATGGGTAGAACTTCCTTTCTTGCTAACAGTCCAAGGCATGGCTCCCACAATCGTGCGGAATGCTCGCCTGTTTACGAGCACAGAGGGTTCAGATGAGCTGGTGGAAGGATGTTTGATGTTTGAAGATGGCCAGATTGAATATGTCGGCCCAGAGAAGAGTGAGATCATTGACCAGGCCAGGGCGTCCGGGGCAACAGAGGTTGATGCGGGCAATCGGGTGGTGAGCCCGGGCTTCATTGATGGCCACACACACATCCTGCATTTCGGTATGTCCCTCAACAAGGTCGACCTGCTGACATGCACGTCGCTGGATGAAATCCGAGAGCGGATTCGCGCGTATGCCCAGTCGCATCCTTCAGAGCCGCGAATCCTCTGCCGGGGATGGATCCAGGTTGTAACGGGCGGACAGGCTCTTGCAAGCATGCTGGACGACCTTGATCCGCGGCCCATCTACATCGACTCGTTTGATCTGCATTCTGCATGGTGTAATACTGCGGCATTGGACGAGCTGGGAGTGGCGTCAATGGAAGACCCTCCAGGTGGCAAGATTCATCGAGATGAGCAGGGCAGACCATCCGGGCTTTTGTCTGAAGGCGTCCTGTTTGTGATTGTTTGGCCATTCTTGGACAAGACTCGGACACCAGAGCAAACGCAAGCGGCGATCGACCGTGCAGTATCTGCCCTCTCACGCGCCGGCTATACTGGTGTTATCGACCTGGCAATGGAGCAAGACAAGTGGGAGGCCTTGGGAACATACCGTGCCCGCAAGCAGTTGGCGCTGCACGTTGGTGCCTTCTGGCTGATGACATACAGCGACAAGGAAGAGGAGCTCGAGGCCCAGGTGGACAAGGCCATTGAAATGAACCGGCAATTCCCTCCATCAAGCTCGCCGTCCTTTTGCGTGCTCGGAGTCAAGATAGTGGGCGACGGTGTTGTCGACAGCTGTACAGCGGCTCTAAGCCAACCATACGGCGGGCTGGCGGACCTCGTTGACCCGATCTGGCCAGCAGAGGCCGAAGCCAAAGTGATCCGGCGGGCTGACGCTGCGGGCCTGCAATGCGCGGTGCACGCGATCGGAGACAAGACGGTGAGCCAGACGATTGACATCTTTGCAAGCCTCAAAGCGCCGTCGCGCCGCCACCGAATCGAGCATCTCGAGCTTACCTCCGAGGCTGACGCAAAGCGACTGGGCGAGGTGGGCATCATTGCCTCCGTCCAGCCTGTGCACTCGGACCCGGCCCTGTTCAAGGCCTGGCCGGGCCTTGTGGGTGCTGACCGATGCAAGCGAGCGTTTGCCTACCGAGAATTCCACGACGGCGGTGCGCCCCTGGCCTTTGGAACCGACGCACCTACCGCCGCTCACTTTCCGCTCCCGAATTTGTACAATGCAACAACAAGGCGATCCGCGCTTGAACCGGAGTCGCCGGCGGCCACGAACCCGCAGTTTGCGGTGTCCCTGGCGACTGCGCTGAGGGCGGCCACGGCGGGCGCAGCCTACTCGCGACATGCGGAACGGTGGATGGGCAGTCTGCAGAAAGGCGCAAGTGCAGACTTTATCCTCATTGACATGGATTGGCTGCCGGATAGACTGCTCAAGGCCCGGGTGAGCCAGACCTGGTTCCAGGGCCAGAAGGTGTTTGATGCAGAAGCTTGATAGACAAGGCAATTAGAACTGGACCGACCCACAAGAGGCAGCGATGGGTAGCATAGTCGCCGTTGTTTGACAAACCACACAGATGCCGTGGCTTCGTATATAACCCTGGCACATTCAAATCTCCAACTTCCCCTCGTCCCAACACCTGACACGCGATCGTACCACCATGGGGTTCATTATGGATGTCTATGTCGACGGCGGCTGCAGACGCAACGGGTCCAGCGACGCAGTTGCGGCGGCGGCTGCGATTCGCCTGGGCCGCGAAGGAGAGTACTGGCACAAGCAACGACGGCTGTGGGATCATGCCACCAACCAGCGCGCCGAGCTGACCGCCATCATCCTCGGCCAGGAGATGGTGCTGGAAAAATACAACCAGCTGGACAGCAGCCCACGTCTGGAGACCACCATCCACTCCGACTCGCGCTACGCCGTCGACTGTATGAACGTGTGGATCTACCGCTGGGCCAACAACGGATGGGTCAACTCGCGCGGCGACGAGGTTGCAAACCGCGACTTGATCCAGGAGGCCTCGGATCTCGACGACCGCCTGGCCGAGCTGGGATCGGTCAGGTATGTCTGGATTCCCAGGTCGGACAACGAGTTGGCCGACAAACACTGCAATGAAGAACTGGATGCCATGGAAGACGACGAGGTATTTTGAAGCCTTTGAAGCCTTTGCTCTTTGTTATTATCGGACTGACAGGACTCGTGCGGCAAAGAACAGGATGCGCGGCTGGTCATCATCGCCATCGGACGACGGCTTCTACTACTAGCCCCACCGCCTGCTTTTGTCTCACTACCATTGTTATCTCCCAAGGTGTAAGGGCTGTGACTACCATTGCTATCTCCCAAGGTGTAAGGGCTGTGACTACCATTGCTATCACTCAAGGTGTAAGGGCTGTGGTACGAGTTTATGCGGGGCACGGATCCGGATTGCCTAGACAAAGCACTATCTCCGTTATTTCCGTAGCGCCGCTTAGCTCCAACTCTATTTCCCTGCAACTCTTGGCGTGACCAAGGCATACTCGTAATCCAGAGCAGTTGTACGTTCGCATACACTCACCTCACCCGCGATCGGTCGTCCCTCCTCTGCCATAGCAGCCATGGCATCTACATCGCAGCGCGGTGCTAGCCGCATTCTCGGCTCGTTCTCAGCCGCAGCCAAGCCTTCCAGCAGCAGCACTGCACACACAACACTCTCCCCCTTCCGGCAGCAACAGCCAAAAGCACAAGTCCAACAACTACGCGGCGTGTCGTTGCAATCACAGAGAGAAGACGCACAGTACCGACGGAGCATGCAGCTCAGCCTGAAACGAGACTGGCAGACGGGCGACGTGTACGCGCCGCACGACCTGAGCGCGGCCGAGATGCGCAAATGGGGCAAGAAGCAGCAGCCCACCCGCGATGTGTTTGACATTCTGTCCATCAACCCGCTGAGCCTGTATAAGAACTTCTCCGTCATGTCGGATTTTGTCAGCGAGATGGGCCGGATCCGGCCCGCGCGCGAGACGGGCCTCAGACCGGTCAACCAGCGCAAGGTTGCCAAGGCAGTGCGGCGGGCGATTGCCATGGGTCTGATGCCCAGCGTGCATAAGCACCCGGAGATTCTGAAGCGGAGACGAGGAGGCCGGTTCTGAGGGGAGAGGAGAGGAAGAGGAGAGAGGAGAGAGAGGAAAGAAAGAAGAGGAAAGAGAGAGGAAAGAGGGAGGAAAGAGGGAGGAGAGAGGAAAGAGAGAGGAGAGAGAGGAAAGAAAGAAGAGGAAAGAGAGAGGAAAGAGGGAGGAAAGAGGGAGGAGAGAGGAAAGAGAGAGGAGAGAGAGGAAAGAAAGAAGAGGAAAGAGAGAGGAAAGAGGGAGGAAAGAGGGAGGAGAGAGGAAAGAGAGAGGAGAGAGAGGAAAGAAAGAAGAGGAAAGAGAGAGGAAAGAGGGAGGAAAGAGGGAGGAGAGAGGAAAGAGAGAGGAGAGAGAGGAAAGAAAGAAGAGGAAAGAGAGAGGAAAGAGAAGAGAGATGAGAAAGAAAGAGGAAAGAGGGGCTGATATATGTACGATTATTGTAACGGCGCTCACACACGATCCAAGCCACTTGACTACGCTCCAAACCACTCAAGGCTCCAGCTGTACGCATCCTGCAAGTAAAAGACCATGTCCATCTCGCCCGCGGCCGTGTGGGCGGCGCTGCCCACCACGACCCGGGGCCAGCCCACTCCGCTCTCGGCCGACTCCAAGGGCCAACGTCTTGCGTATGCGTCGGGCAAGTCAGTCTTCCTGCGGTCCATTGACGAGCCGGCGGCGGCGACGCAGTACACGCAGCACACCGCGGCCACCACGGTAGCCCGCTTTGCGCCCTCTGGCTACTACGTCGCCTCGGGCGATGCCTCGGGCATCGTGCGAGTGTGGGACAGCTCGGCCAATGGATCAGGCACCACCAAGGGCGAGTATGCCATCATCTCGGGCCGCATCAACGACATTGCCTGGGACGGCGACAGCCAGCGCATCATCGCGGTCGGCGACGGCAAGCAGCGCTACGGCCACTGTGTCACCGCCGACTCGGGCAACAGCGTGGGCGAGATCAGCGGCCACTCGGCCCAGGTCAACGCGGTCAGCATCCGCCAGCAGCGTCCGCTGAGAGCTGCCACCGCGGGCGACGACAAGAACGTCGTCTTCTACCATGGCGCCCCGTTCAAGTTCAACGACATCCCCGGCCGCGGCACCCACGCCAACTTCATCTACGGCGTCGCCTTCTCCCCTGACGGCAGCCGTCTGGTCAGCGTGGGCGCCGACAAGAAGATCCTCCTCTACGACGGCAAGACGGGCGCCCTGCAGACGGAGCTTTCTGCTGCTGCCGACGACGGCCATGCCGGCAGCATCTTCGCCGTGTCCTGGTCCAGTGACTCGCAGAGCTTGGTCACCAGCTCGGCCGACCGCACAGTCAAGGTATGGGACGTCGAGGCTGCCAGGGTCAAGCACACCTGGACCTTTGGCCACACGGGCAGCGTCAGCCACCAGCAGGTCGGCGTTGTGTGGCCGAGCGGGCGCAGTGACGGCCTGATCATCTCTCTGTCGCTCGACGGCCAGCTCAACTACCTCAATACCTCGTCAGCCAAGCCGGCCCGTGTCGTGTCTGGCCACCAGAAGAGCATCACCGCGCTAACAACCTCGTCCTCCACCAGCGCTTCGGCAGCACCCACCCTCTGGACCGGCAGCTACGACGGCCGGTTGAGCGCGTGGGACACGGCCACAGGCACGGCCGAGCCGGTCGACGGCAGCGGGCACACCAACATCATATCCGGCCTGGCGGCGGCAACGACAGCCAAACACGCGCAGATCTTCTCCGTCGGCTGGGACGACTCGCTCCGCACCATCGACGCCGCGGCCAAGACCTTCACCGGCGCCTCGACCCAGCTCTCGTCGCAGCCCAAGTCGCTGGCGGCCACGGCCGACTCGCTCGTCGTGGTCGCCCAGCTCGAGAGTGTGCTCGTCTACCGCGACGGCCAGCAGGAGGGCGAGCTGCCGCTCCGCTCCTCGCCTTCGGCCCTCGCCGCCAGCGGGTCCACCGTCGCCATTGGCGGCACCGACTCGAGCCTGCGCCTGTTCACGGTCGTCCCCGGCCGCGCGCCGCGCCAAGTCGCCGTCGTCGATACAGTCTCGGCCACCGCCATCACCGCCCTCGCCTTCTCCCCCGACGGCAGCCTCGTCGCCGCCGGCACCGCCGCCGGCAAGATTTACGTCTATCGCACCAAGGCACAAGAAGATGATGACGGCCATGCCTTGCCCCTCGTCACCGACCGCTGGAGCGCGCACTCGGCCAAAGTCACGGGCATCGCGTGGTCGCCCGACACTACGGCTGCCGTCAGCGGCAGTCTCGACACCAACATCTTTGTCTGGAGCCTCAGGGAGCCCGGCAAGCGCGTCAAGTACACGAATGCGCACAAGGAAGGCGTGAATGCGGTCGCCTGGCTGGCTGACGGTGCGGTGTTTAGTGTCGGCGCGGATGCTGCGGTGAAGAAGTGGGATGTTGTTGTCAAGTAGGTTGAGAGGTTGAGAGGGTGAGATCATCATGGGCCACGACGGGACAAGCGCAGAGGAAGAGGACAGAAGAGGACAGAAGAGGACAGAAGAGGACAGAAGAGGACAGAAGAGGACAGAGCGAGTGAGTAGAAAATGTCAACTTGGACTTTTTTTGCCCACCGCCCTCCTAGGCAGGCACACACACCCCTGATATCATATCGTGTCATGTCGTATCTGATAAACAATAACAAGAAACAAAAAAGGAGACGCTTGCCTTGCTGTGGTAGGTAGCCAGAGTATGCCGCTGCCACTGCCACTGCCTGCCTGCCTGTTTGCACTCACAATCTATAGCCTCGAGCCAAGGTGATCAATCGCGATTCCCTGTCCGTCCATTGATGCATCCTGTACAATGAATGGCTGTGCAAAGGATTGATGATGATGATCAAGGAAAATGCTATGCAAGTCTGTTCCGCCAAAAATGCAAAAGTGGTGTCTGACCCCGTTCCAACCAATTCCAATTCCAATTCCAATTCCAATTCCCATCTGCCAACGCCGTCTTGTCATTCTTTTGAATGTGAATATCTCGCTAAGAAAGAGAGAAAGAAAAGCTTGTTGTTCATCGGCCTCGGAGTTGCAGAATCCGAAGTCTGCGCTCCTCGTCTACCAGGGCACTGCCGATATGCGTGTAGCCTCGCGTCGATTGAGATGCTGCCGATGCGCTCCTGGCAGGGCTTGTGCCTCGGCCCAAGTGCGCCATCTGCGGTTCGGCCAAGGTCGGCTGCGGCACCGCTATTGGCGCAGTGACTGCGGCCCCATACGTAGGCAATTCAACCGAGCCATCGTCTGGAGACCGTCTGGGAGCGCCAGCCCGGACTGCTGTTGTGTACGAGGGCACGCGTGAGAGGTCTTCCATGTGTGCAAATTGCGCGAATGGCGTCCGTGCGCCCGAGGTGGAGCCGTCTTCTTCTGACGGACGCCGCGAGACAACAGAACTACTGGCTTGCGTGTGTCCTTCGGCGGCCCAGGGCTGATGAGTGCCGTGTGAGGACGAGTAGTCTTCGTTGGGCGTGTGCGGGTCGGTGCGACGGCCATAGGGCTCGTCGGGTGCCTGGGCCAGACTGTCTGACTCGTCGCTTAGCTGGGATGACCGCGCCTGGCTGCCGACATGGAGATTTTGCAGTCGGTGCTGAAGAGCGAGGGGGGATACATATGATCCGGTAGGACTGGGATGCCATGATCCGCTGCTCGTAATCGCATTCAGGCTGCGCAGATTCTCATGAGACTGCTGCCGGCTCTGTAGAAATGGCGTGCCGGGCGAGGACAAGGCCAGGCCGGGAGTGAGGTAGCCGCTGGGATCGACCTCGGAGTAGAGTTTGTCCAAAAGGTGCTCTCCGTAGACGGGCGGTGCCGAATTGTTCAGGTCGTTCTCCATCGCCGCGCGTCCGGCCTGGGGCGACTGGTCGACCAGGTCGTTGTTCTCGTTGATGGGCAGATTGGGCGAGATGTAGAGCATGATGGGCAGGTTGGCCCGCAGTTCCGACACGTGCCCATCGGGATTGTGCAGCTGCACATTGAACTTGACCTTGTGTCTGACCTTGATGCCCTTGACGTTGCAGTCCTGCAAGCACCGGTTCAGTGTCTTGGGCAGCTCAAGAAAGCGGGAGAACTGGTATCCCTCGGCCGCCTCGTCCAGGACCTGCTCATCCTTGTCCGGGTCGAGCGTGTAGACGTCGTGTGCAATCACACGCTCCAGCCTCGAGTGTGCGCCCGCCAAGCTGGCCAGTCCCCACTCCGGGTCCACCACCAGTTCCTGCTCTTCCTTGACCTCTGTCGTGATTGCGCCAATGACCAGGCCCTTGAGCAGGGGGATCAGCTTGAAATCTACCCTGACAAAGGAGCCAAAGACGATGGCCTTGCTGGGGACGCTGATGGAATACTCGATTTTGTTTGGCCAGATATTATCCACACTCTGTCCACCAAGTCAGCGGTGGCTGCCCACGTAATTTGACACGTGCAGTTTGTGCTCACCATGGCATGTGCCAGCTCGAGGGCGCTAGGGTCCAGGGTGCGCACCATCCGCAGTGGCTTTCGCGTGACAATGTCCCGAGCCCGCTTGCGCCCGATCTCTGCCTTGAGCCGGTAGATGATCCACGCATCTTTCAGGCCTTCGATGCTCTCCGGCAGCGAGCCCTCCAGGATGGTGTCAAACGGCCACTCGTAGTTGTCCGGAGGCAGGACCTCTGTCTTGGCCTTGCCCGGCACCATGAACGGCCAGGTCTTCTCGAAGAAGGTCTTCTCCTTCAGACACACCTTGCGGCCGTTCATGTGGCTCGAGGACAGGGACGGCCATCTGTGTGGGTGTGAGTGCAGTCTTCTTCAGCCAGCAGAGAGGGCGGCACGTACGACATGTGCACGATCCCGCTCAGCGTCAGCTGGATGTGTGAGACCGTCAAGGGCTCCGTCAGGCAGAGCACGAGCGAGCCGGCCAGATGGGCGCTGGCGGCCTCGTCCTCGCTGCCTCGAAAGACAATGTAGTCGTTGTCGAGCCGGATGTCAAAGTGCTTGACGGCCGAGCTGGAGCTGCTGCTGCCATGGCTGCCCAGGAGTTTCAGCGCCATGGTTGAGGCTGGCGATCTCGGCCGCGGCGGATTGAGCAGGTGGCGGTCGGCAAAGGAGTGAGCAGGATAGTCGGGAACAGTGCATTGAGCAACAAAGCCACTGTGATCAGGCGGCACGCATTGTCGAGAATGAAAGCGAGGGAGTGGAGGTGGCCCAGGACACGGCTATTGAGGACAATGGACGCGCATCAATTAGCATCCATTAGCATGCAAAAAGCAAAACGCAAAGCAACAAAAGGCCCGTTTGTGCAGCAGCCAGAATCACAACGTGACATTGGCATGGGAAGGCGAAAAGCGAAAAGCGAAAAGCGAAAATTGCGCGGTCTGACGTGTGACGTAGCAAGAGCAGGCGCCCGCTGCGAACATGCCTGTTCTGGCAAAAAGTGAGAGGGCATGGCAGCGATAAGGGAGAGATAGTGGGATGATTAGTGGGACAACTTAGTGGGATGGCTAAGTTACGGCAGGAGAGAAAAAAAAGAGAGGATAAGGAAAGGGCGTAAACTTACAGCTGCTGAGTCCACAGCCGCAGGCGCAGGCGCCTCCACTGCCGCCTCCACCGATGCCACACGCGGCTCCATCATACGCGTTGTGGTCCCGATAGGGCCTGGTGGTGAGTCACCAGTGGCTGACTCTTGTCGCCCCGGTGCACATTCGGCCATACGTCCGTCGGCGGCGATATTCTCATGGCGTATTCGCAAGGCCTTTTCCCTCTGCTTTTCCCTTTGCTTTTCCCTGCCGACGCCACCGCCGACGCCGACGCCGACGCCAGCAATCCTGCTCTTGGCCCTCTTGAGCAAGTTTTGCTTTATCGACAGCGCCCTGACCTGCTCGTAGGTGGCGACGGTGGCGGTCGAGGAGAAGGACTGTTGCAGCGGATGCTTGGCCTTGATTCGCACCTCATTGTCCCGGGGCCAGGCAAGTATTAATGCTGTCGATGTGCCGGTCGATTGCTCTGCTCGCATGACGACGACGACGATGATGATAATAGTGGTGGTGGTGGAGGAGGAAAAAGGCAAACATATGCACACCACACACCCCACACATAGAAGCAGACAAAGAAGGGAATATGTTTGCTGGCTGGACGGAGAGTCAATAAGGACTGACTACTACTAATACAGGACCGCTGGTAATGTGGAAGTTGACCGATCCTAACTGACGGCACGATCAGGACATAAATCATCCCACACACCCCTATTCCCTCTTCCTACCGCCCTATTCCTTATTCTGTGTACATGACGATCATAAATTCGGCCCATCCCACGGCCCGGTGGTAGAGGCCCCGAAAAAGGCGGGTGTTGTCTTCCACACCTAACGAGGCAGCCTATCTGCAGGGTGGTTGAACTTGGCTTCGTACTCCCTTATGCCTGCATGAGTGGCAGTAATTCTAATGATACATACAGTAGCCGTATTGCAGCCCAAAAGCAGTACTCGCAATGTGTACTGTACTGTGGACAGTGGACAGTGTACTTTGTACAGCCGTCTCCATGACCTCGCGAGTCGCGAGAGAAATTCATTCAGAGCACCGGCCTCAATTTCTCCCATCTTCATAACTTTTACGGGGCACCACTTCTTCCGGCTCGAGCTTGTTTCGATCGACAACAGCACCCGCCCGGTTGGAGATCGACACCAGGTTCTCGTTCCTGGCCAGCCAATTGCCAGCCAAGTCCCTGACAAGATCCCCTATTTGGAGAACACCACTAGCCATTTGCGGGATTCTTTTCCTTCATCCACACCTAGTTCGACGTGTATGGCACTGGCTCCCGTTCGCTCAGTGGTACGTCGTGAGTGAGTATATACTGTGTACATGATATAGGCCCCTTATCCCCCCCAACCCCGGCGTCCGTCCTTGTATCATTTGATTGCGCTTGAGACATAGACTAAGACACCCTCTGCGCCGCGAGAAAACACAATCTCTGCTCTTGTCCCGCTCTTGCTGAGTATTCGTACTCGTCCAGAACGGTCGGGCGAAGCTGTTCTAGAAGCCATCAATGAGCCATGCCAGGGAAGGGAGGCAAATTTCATGCGTTCAGCTGAGCCCGAAATGCGATGTCCCAATGATGGATCTTCAACGCAAAGACGCAGTAGTGCAGTATGCTGTTTGATCAACAGCAGCCACAAACTACTGTGTTCGCGCAGCTCGTTCGGCCTCGGCCTCGGCTCCCACGCGAGCTCTGATCTCCTGCTCTTCGTTCCATGCAAGCGCACTTCGGGCCAACGCCCTCCTCCTCGTTCTGACCGCATCGTTATACTCTGCAACTCTCTTCTCCGCAAAGATGTATCCGCCCAACATCATGGCAGATATCTGGATAAAGACCTTGAACTGAATGGTCAAGCCACGATAAATCGGGTGTGTTCGATTTAACGCCAAATGCGCGAGCATTGATATAGCGCCAAAGCGCCCTGCGCCCGCCAGGAAGCCCTTGACGGCTATCGGTGTGATCTGTGCCGGTGGCTCGATGTCCCTGACGGTGGAAGGCGGAGGCATGATGAGGGTGTGTGTATGTGTGTGTTGGGGGGGGGAGGCGTATGATGATGTTGGAGAGTCAGAAATTGGAGTATTAAGCTCGAATGCACCACAGCCTTGCGCAGCCTTGTGCAGCCTTGTGCAGCCTTGCAGTCAAACTTATTCCTTGACATTCCCTTGCGTACTTCTTATCACACGGCCTCGCCGGTGCGAACATGACATCGAGCCCCATTCCTGCCGATATTGACCTCATCACAAACCCTATTGTCACTTCCCAGCAACTGATCAAATTCCGTGGTGCTGATGATGCAGACTCCGGCCCTTCGACCCGCTTCGCCACCTATCTCCTCACACAGGCGGCCGGGATCTTGCTCCGCCTGTCCCAGGATGTGATCGCCACCGCCATCATCCTGCTACAGCGTTACCAAGTCAGTTCTGCCTCGGGTGCAGAAACTACCGAAAGTCAATCTCCACGGCTCTCTTCCGCTGTCGCCATTTACCTGGCAGCAAAGAACTCTACCACGCCCGTCGGCCCGCGGAGTATCGTCAATGTCTATGCCTATTTGCTTAGCGAGAATGCCAGTCCTCTACGCTTCATCTCCAGAGCCCAAGACGACCTTTCCCCCACTCAGCCTGATCCGTCAACTTACTTTGTATCCGAAGGAGCCTATGAGCGCGAGAGGCTGAAGATCTTCGAGTACGAAGCCCGCCTTTTGGCCGGCATTGGCTACGATGTCCACACTGCGCTCCCCTATGCGCTCGCTCTTACCTATATCACAGCACTTGGCGGGAGCAGTCAGAAGCTATCTGCACGGGTTTTTGAGCACTTGAACGGTGCTTTACTGAGCCCGCAGCTTCTCTATCTCACCCATCAGCCAAATGTCCTCGCAGTGGCTGCAATATACCTCGCAGCCAACGAGGTGGGCGTTAAATTTGTCGACTCGGTCAATTGGTGGGAAGTCTTCGATGTTGATCGAGAAGGCTTGGGCTTCTGTGTCTTGGCCATGGGCAGCCTGACCGCTTTCGCAGAGAGCGAGAAGGCGAAGTGGGCAACTGGCGGCCCTTTGTCTCTTGGTTGAGTAGTTACTAACAAAGCTGAATCTGCAAATTTGATTGGGCAGGAAAGCATTCTAAACGAGGCAGCAACAACTCACCAACTAAACGATCCGTGCTAAACGATCCTCCAAGTTGAGAGCAGTCTCGTCTGAAATGGCCACTGAGATGAGATACCAGTTGAACTCGAACTCAAGGAGCGCGAGGCGATGTATGGTCGTCTTCTGCCAGTGTAATATATCCATCCCCCTTCTTTACTACCCCGTTCATTCTGACTGATAGCTCGACCAGGCAAGAAATACTCAGTGTCACTGCTGCAACGATTCTAATCTTGGCCTCCTGCGGTATCAACGTGTCTTGCAAGAGCTCTATGAGAGCATGTCCCACGACCCTACCTCACCCTTATAGGGTGCTTCTCCAGCCGTGATTGGTCTCATCGGGACCATCTCAATTGCCCTCTGCCTGTGTCTCGCTATTCCCAACCTCGCTCGTCGAACTCTTTGGGAGTCCAACACTTTGCCTAGGTCAACGGCATGTTGTACATGCTCAGAGGAATAGCTTCCTTGATCGGCACTCCTGCCGCAGGCTCCTTGATTCATAAATCATCCTCCGTACACGAGCAGCCGCCAGACAACCATGTCACTATGCCACTATGAGCATCGTGGTCGTTGCGCTGCTGGTTTCGGCCGTGGGGTTGCACTTCCATCCTTGGGCCAGCAGAGGGCGCAGGGATGGAGATACTAGTCATTCATTAGATAGAGGCGAACCGTCTAGACAGTAAATGCCCATCCGTTCAAAACCATCTGCTGCAACATGATGCACAGGAAAAATAATTTCTATCTAAAACATCAAGATAAAATAAGTTTATAGTATTCTGCCATGGCTGACAGAATAATGATTAGGGCCTACCTCACTACACCTGCTTGGGACCAAAAATTCGAATAATGATTTCTGAAAAAAATCAAAAAGATAATGCATCAGCTGCGAATCGAACGCGGGGCCCATCGAATATGCTGGATGGCAACGATGGATTTTACCACTAAACCACTGATGCGGATGTGCTGCTCTTGCTGCTGATTGTTGAGGCAAATTTTGGGGGTTTAAATATATGACTACACACTCAAAAATCTCACTAGTGGGCACCATCCGGCCCCTACTCCGCTCCATTTTAAGCCACGGTAACTAATCTCTCCACAAGTACATTTCAAACCAAGACAATGATAAAATTCATGAATTTTAAGAAGATACTTGCAAGGTAGAGCCAGAACTACGGCTGCAATATTGTTCTATGTCCGCGGTGTCGCGCTCTAAAGTGCTGCAGGACGAGGGAACGAACAATAGTCAACGGGCAAACAACGGCTAACTAGGCATTACAGAATATTATTATCTAACTCATTCCTTATTACTCGGGAAGCCGATCCCTTGCCAACAATCTGGTACTGTGCAGTAGAGCTGTCTCCAAGAAGGCAGCCCACAGTCCACAGCCCTCTGGCTTCTGTCACATACAAATAGATGAATAACAGGTGTGATTGTGTATTTGGTGGCTGGGACTTATCCAGTATCCAAATTACAGTAATTACAGTTCATCACTGGTCGATCGATCGCTGATCACCGCGCCGAGCCAGTCGATCGCAACTGCGTTGTACAGCTGCAACTCCTCTTGGACAATAAACTGCCATAGACTTGACTGCTCCGTGCCGTTCGACCACGGAATTTGCTCTAGAGCACGTGCGCGCATGTGCTGGTATTCGTATTACAGCCAGAACGACTCATTGAACGCCTACAACGCCGCCTCCAAGTGATCCAAAAACCCCCCAAGACCTGCCGCACCTCCACCGACTGACCACCACAACAACCACGCCCACGTCCACGTCCACGGCCGCGGTCTAGCCATCGCCCATCTCCCGACCATCTGTACCTGCTGCCCATCACGGCGTTGACTAACAATCACGACAGCCTCAGCCTCTCTGACGACAGCCTGTACCTGGCTCCACCGCCTCCTCACTCACCGCGTTCAGAAGCAGCATCGTCGTCGAGTCCGCCGCCCTCACCCCGACCGCCGCCTTTCTCCTCGCTATACTTCCCCTCTCAGGCCAAGCTAGACCGATACAAGCTTGCAGTCACTGGGACCATCTCGCAGTTGCTTCTTACATCCGCGCCGACTCCCTCCTTCGAGGAGGCCCTCGCCGAAGACGAGGACAAGTGCAGGGCGTTTGCAGACGGCAAGGCTGCTCTTCCCAGAGACACCAAGGCCGAGTCTTCGGGCAAAGGAGTCGACGACGGTGAACCGCCTCTGCTGTACTCAGAAGGATCCAGTCCTATTGACTCGTTCACCTACGTGATGGCATCAGCCGGTGGACCTGCCAGCATTATCACACAAGTGCAGCAGACACAAGGACCACCTGTAAACACACTTGGTGGTAGGAGTGAGTCACGCACCCTCGCCCATGCAAGATGTACTGACGCTTCATCTCAAGGTGATATAGGAACAGATGAGCACATCACACTCGACCTCAGGTATGGACTTCCAGCCCACGCAGACGCGCTGCACTGACACCAAAGCCAGGGACACCGAATTCACACTCTCGCGAGAGGAGCTACTAACCCTGCCTGAGTTCATCTTGCTCTCCCTCTTCCTGAATGGCCTTCTCCCTGATGGTCATATAACCAGCTTCCACGAAGGTGATGTATACCCTGTTGATGTATGTTGTCCCCAACCTGACGTCCTGTTGGTGTTGGCCAACTTGAGTATCTATATTGGAGATGTAACATGTCCTTCACAGTATGACCCTGCCTCCCTGCAGTATATGTTAGACTTCTTCTGAGGAGTTGCCCAGTCAATACCCTCTTCATCCCCCTCGCCCACGGACAACGACGCGATTTCAATAGAGCCACTTCAAGGATCGGCCAGAGACATGCTACAGGACCGAGCAGGCATCATTGTCCTGCGAGAAGATCTGGATTTCTATGTCATCCCTCCCCGGCCAGACATTGACCAGGCGGAAATGATCGAGGTCAAGCGGGCAGCAGCCAAGTCGCTACTCAGGCAAAGCGGCATCTTCTCCGGCCTCAAGCGAAGCGAGGAGACTGGCACGACCGAGCAGCACCTGATTGAAATGTTGACAGCAGGGTTAGTGTGTCGACCACCCTTGTCTGGCGGCAAGGCTAACGTTTGCATAGTGGCTTCGACCACGATGATGGCTGGGGTCACCGTGCCTGTGAGCCCAACAAAGCGGTGATATGCAGCCTGGCGCTTGCACGCTTAAGAACCGACGTCAAGGGTGATTTGCCCAGCAGTAATTCTGTTGGGATGGCCCAAAAGCTCCTGTTGTTTTGGCGAAAGCCGGCGCGAAGATGCTGGTGGGAAGGCGTTGAGCTGGACGATGTAGAGGGCGTTGAGGGAAAAGGCAAGGTCTGGATTCGGCGCGTTTGGACGCTGGAAATGGTATGTTGCACACAAAGACCCACTACTACCTTTGTAATCCTGCTGCTAACTGGTGACCAGAGTGTTATTGGACTTCGATAAGCAAGCGACGGTGTACGAGGTGCGGGCTTTGACTAAGCTGCATTCTCTGTAGATGAACCCGAGTATAAAGTGTGTGTGTGTGTGTGTGTGTGGACGGCGACGCCTCCTAGGGGCTTAGTATCTGTCATCTGTTGGCGCAAGCGTGGGGTGTGTAATAAGTACGTAGGACTGTCAAAAAGAGATATGTTACAATATCCTGAGATTTGTATCATGCAACCAAAGTCTACCATCCATGCAATCTTTTGGTTCATCAACGATGTATTTCCCAGCCTAATTAATAATATTTGCCACAGGTATAGGAAAAAAGCAGCGTTTGAGGTTTGCTTTCTGGAGATACAACAACAACAAATTAGAGAATGTCCTGATTTGCTATTGATATCTCCCCAACACCGCCAACGAGACCGAAATGACGCCGCCGCGTATGCGTAAGCGCCCTTCCAATCCGAACTGCAAACTAGCGTGTGGGATAGGCGCCTTGTCCGCAACCTGGCCCTTAGCTGGGAGCTCAGAAGCTTCTCTGATCTCGGGTGCATGGATAAGCCATATGACTGGCATGGAACGAGTCAAGATCAAGAGGACTTCCACCTCGAGAGACAGGAACAATATAAAAACTTCATCGGAGCTAAATTCAGAATAACAAGCACGCCTGCAGGCGACTGAAAGGCCATTTTCCTAAGATCTATTGGGCGATTTACCAATTCTCTAACAAGTTTGAAACACTTTGTACTTGAAGTAGCCAACAGTCTGTTGTGATTGGTCAGATTGGCAATTCACTAACCGAATTGGGCCTTACTCCCTTGGTAGCTGATTCGAACTACTGGACTATTTCTTTGGGTGCCTAGAAAATCTCACCGACCATGCCAAAAAGCTACGATGGGAGCCAACCAAGATTGGAGTGGAGAGGGGGAAACCCTACTGGCGAGGCGCCTGTATCGAAAAGCGTGGGGGCCAAGGGTATGATTGGTATTCATACAACCTCTCCAAGATGTTCAGCCTGACCCATTACGCTTTATTTGAGATGTCCTGGTGTATATATATATATGCTCGGGGTGTTCCTTCAAAATTCATCTTCAGCTACTCAAGCACCTTCGCTACCATAGAAGAGAGAGACTCCTTCACGTGAGTCTGTTCAGCAACAACCACGTTCACTCAGCTGACACACAAAGGTGTATTGCAGCATTCCATTCGGCCATGTCTCTCCCAAAGAAGCAAGTCAAAAGGTTCATTGACCTTTGTGTCAACAATTGGGACCGTATCCGCCAGAAGTTGAGTCCGCAGAACGAAGGACATAGACTATACCCGTCCCGAACACCAAAACACGACTCGGACAAGGGGGCTCGCGCAGACCAGGGAGCCAGACATTCGCAGAACAACACCGAAACGTACAACATCCATTTTCAAGCAAACAACCAAGGGCCTGCGAGCCATGGAAATCTGTTCACCGTTCAGGTTCAGCCAGGCATGAGTAACGAGGAGTTCAAGAACTCGGTGGAAAAGGCGGCTCGTGACGCTGGTGTGATTTAAGGAACTGCCCGTCTGTCAGAGGCGAATGTGAAGTCACTCAATCGGTGCTCATGTTTCTCAATCAGTCAAATTCCATGAATCAAGTCTTTGCTGAAACTCTTCACGTTCTGTATCATTTTCCAGTGACCCCATGACTTCCCTGATCACCTGCTTCAGACCGATCTTCCATTCATCAAACAATTGAACCGGTGCCCATCCCTCCAGAGGAAATGTGGCAGATATCTCGCTCCCTTCAAGAATGTCACGAAACGTATTGAATCTTCTTGCATCCTCGTAGTGCTTTTCTAGCTCGTCTGGACTAATGTCGATAGGACATGAAGGAATAGACTCATTTCGGTCATTTTGAACAAGGCTTGTCCAATTCTGTCGAATTCCAAGTAAAGTGTTTCTGAGCATGAGCGCATCAGCATCGTGACCGTCGGAAGTTCGCGCATAATTTGCAATCTGTCTTCGGATCGGGTTTGTCTGCGTATCGTCGTAAACCGCTGCGACAGCAGGTATTCCGTTCCTAAAGAGCACCAGATAATACCCATTTAACATTGTCTGACTGAACCTTTCCCATGTCTCTGAACGCACAGATGGAGCCAGTTCCTTTAGGTCTTCGGGCAACTTAAACAACTGAGCATTTTCGTCCATATCCAGAAACTTGGGTTTTCTTAGGGTGAGAAACAATGGCAGGATGTTCGCGTCTTGCCAATCAATGATACAAGTGACCTTTCCTTCCTCGGAAACAAAAATATTTCCGTCATGAAGGTCTCCATGCCATAACAGCGGTAGACAGTAATCAGTAGGCTGGGGAACAGTGTGTGGTATGACCATGCGAATCATTTGAAGCATTTTGCAAACGGCTGCATTCGACAGGTCACTGACTGGTTTGATTGGGAAAGAAAAGGGCTGACTGGGGACAATAGATGTTCCGTGGTGGACAGAGCTGCGGACCTGCAACAAAGATGAATGTGCGAGGGAGTCAAGATAGTCGTGTGGACTTAGCCCTTGGGAAGGAGTCAGCATGATGTCCATTTGTTTTTTGAATTTTTTTTGAAGGGAGATTGGGAACATACAAGGACCAGAGTCGAAGTCCGACTCAATCCGTACCGCATCCATAAAATGCTCGTGCGCCAAAGGGCCTATAATGTATCTCGAAGACTTGGCTGTTGAGACTTCAATCTGTCGGTCAAAGTCAAACTTTGCAGCGTCTTCCGTAAAGTAGAGGCTGCCGTAAGCGCGGAAGGATTTGCTGGCTTGAAGGAGGCGCTGTTGAATCGTAACAATTTGATCCACAAGATCCATTCTCTGCCTGATGTCTAGGCTGGGCCATGCTGTTTTGAGATCTACCCCCCTGGCTTCTTCCAGAATGATGTATTCGCGTCCAACTGCATTGTCATCGCTGTCGCTCCAAGCCAAGACTCTTGGTACTGGCAAGTCTAACTCAGTCCTCAAAAACTCAAGGGTTGCTACTTCACTTGCCGTAATCAATCGCGGTGGAACGAGAGGGTCAGGCATCTTGACGATAAACCGCCGCTGGCCAACTGTGGCAGTCATCACTTTGTTGGAGGCTCCTTCTGCAAGCTTCTTGACTTTGACTCTCTCGGATTGTCCTTCCAATCCAGCTGTCTTTGCAACCACATGCTTCAGAGCTTTCACGTCAAAGCGTAAGGTATGTTGCTGTACTTTCTGCGGCTCGTTCCAGAGCCATCGGGCTGTAGTGGGCAAAAACAGTTGATCATCAGTGAACCTTGCAGGAAGGTATGAACGAAGGCTGCGGCCGATCGAGGTGCCTGAAAATAGAGCTTTCATTGCGCCGCACGATATTACAGATGAAACGATAAGGGGAATACAGACAGGATACAGAAACTTGGCTGCCAAGCGACTGCACGTGAACTGAATGCTGATTAATCTTCAGTGGTCTTGGCAGTGCTCGTCACCAGTCCCACGAGAATCGAGTTGATGCGATAATATCGCCATGAGACAGTTCAATCGTAGGAATAGTCGGCCACTTTCACGCTGCTGTCACCCACGCCGACGACTACTCGGAGCTCAACCCCTCTCGACGGCGCATGTCCAAAAACTCGTTGAGCCGAAGCAAGCCCTGCAGGTCGCCCTCGACCGTCTCCGCTAGTTCCTCATCAACCCAACCGTCCGTCCAGCTGCCACCGAAATCCACGAGCCATGCATCGGCTGCTGTGTCGATTAGAACATTCTCTGGTTTCACGTCTCCCCAGACAATTCCTCTCTCGTGTAGCCAGGTGATAGCTTGCTCAATCTGACGTTTCCATATTCGACGCTCTGTAGAGGATGTATTGGCCAGGCTAAGTTGATATAGATTCTTCCCTTCAATAAAGCTTTCAAGCATCCCTATGACTTGACCCCTGGATTTCACTAGTCCGAAAAACTGTGGAACACGAGGGTGATCCGGGCGGTCTGGATCCCGTTTTTCGGAGACTTGTTGAAGGACACTTATTTCTCGTTTGAGCTGGTCTGCGTTGCCATGAATTGCTGATTTGAAGACACGAACTTGCCCGTGCAGGGAGACTTTGAAGATTTTCCCCATAAATAGATCCTCCATAAATTCTATTTCGACAGAAGGAGTTGGAGCTGGCGCAGATCGGGGTATAGAATCCACCATCAATGGCGGAGGTTCAAGTATGCTGGGGAGCTCAGAGTCGTCGTCCATTTTGACGGCTTGCAGCTTTCCGTTCACGGAACGTAGCTGCAGGGAGAAAGTTGTCGGGTACAGGAAGTCTTCCAGAGACACTTGCTTGCTGTCCGACGTCGGGGCTGCCGCAGCGAGCGAGTTCATCGTACCCTTGCAGGCCAAGATCGCAGTGTCTGTGACCTCCATCAGGCACCGATCGTACCTCAATTCGTCAGAATAATCCTCGGCCTCCTCCAGCTTCAGAAACAAGTTTGCCACGGCATCGTCATCCTCTGGACTCTCTGGTTTCAACAGGTTGAGAATAAATCGTAGGTGATTGTAATTCAGGACTATTCGACAATCATCTGGTCCTGTCAACACCTCGACAACTTCAAATCCATCCGTTTCGGCTTCTTGCCAACTCATATTTGAAGGAGTGAAGTCAATCCCATAGGGTGTGCGGGCGCCATTTATGGCGTTTCTGGGCCAAAGTTGGCGCTCGCTGGGTCAAGGAGGCTCATTCGACGGACAGGGGAGGAGTGAGCGACAAACCATTAGAGGCTCACCCAGCGAGGGTGAAACGAGGGAAATGCAAGGGTGAGCACATGGTGAGCACAGGGGGAGAAAAGGCGAGAAAAGGTGAGAAAAGCTGAGAAGGTGGTAAAAGCGGCGGTAGTGAGGGTGAGTGAAAGGCGAGAGTGATCCGGATTTTACTTGTCTTTCACTGCCAAGAAGTGACTTCCTACCGCAGTCGCGCTTCTGTTGCTTTCACCCTGCCTGGCCCCTCCAACACTGCCGCTGCCGCTGCCGTCGCCACAATCTCCCTTCTAGCAATGAGAATGCAGTAGCAAGCACACAATGACGACCGCCGCCCAGTCCTTTGTCTCGAGCTATGCGCCTCGGCTTCGGCAGTACGCCAACTCGTTGCTGCAGCCAGCGCCCCAAATACAGAGCTTGACCACCGGCGGCCGAACGACAAAGCGCGGGACGGCGATCATAAACTACGCCGACGATGCCTACGACGATGACGACTTCGATGACAGCGAGACCGGCACCCGCCGCCTGACCGGACTACGGTCCCTCCGTCGCGAAGACTTGGAAAGAAAAGAAGCGCATGCGGACAAGTATGGCCGAGAGATTGACAAGCCAGTGGACTTGCAGCCGATATATCGCGACTGGATGGTCCGGCGCCATGTCTACCCCATGACCGACCGCGAGGAACGACCACCTAATCCACCTAATCCATCCCATCTGCCACGGGGCTGCGTATTCTTGGTCGTATGTCGTAGTCATGACCCAGACCCTCACGGTTTGGTCCCAGCCAGGTTCAGCTGGCTCGCATTATTCACTTCCCGCGGTCTGTTCCAGGTACGAACATGGCCTGGTAACGCATGCATGGATCAGTACGCTGATGTGTCATCATTCGGCGGAGCGGGGAGGGGGAAACTCGGGTTGGGGCACATGCTGATCATGCTCTT
Organism: Chaetothyriales sp. CBS 134920; assembly: GCA_003693665.1. Taxonomy (NCBI): domain Eukaryota; kingdom Fungi; phylum Ascomycota; class Eurotiomycetes; order Chaetothyriales; family Domatiomycetaceae; genus Domatiomyces; species Domatiomyces catenatus. The sequence goes on from QQSL01000051.1 coordinate 21,646, forward strand.
TGCTTACTCACCCTCGAGGCACGACGTGATGATGCAGTCTTCCTGAAACACAATTCCACACAGCGGATGCTCGTCAATCGTCTTGACCATTATCGGCGGTAATTGTGCTGTTCTAGACTGTGGCTCAACCTCGTGGTTGATAAACTCGGCTTCCTCGTCCGGCTCAGCAGGGTTGACAATACTCTGCGATCTGTTCGAGTCAGACCGAAGCCGGTTGATCATGCTCGCGCTCTCTGTTCGATGTCGCATCAGAGACATCGACTGTGCCGACACACTGCCCTGTGTTCTGCTGCGTGCCTAGCACATGTACACGTCAGCCCTGCCTCTGCCTTTGCACACCCTGCTCAATACTCACTCCCTTGGGCCGATTCAGCATGCTGACGCTAAAGTCCCATAAAAGCAGCTTGCAGTCTTCGCCCACACTGCCAAAGCGGTACGTGCTGTCGTCGCACCGCCACGGATCAAACGCCACCGCGCTCACCCAGGACGCATGGCCCGGGCATCTCGCAATGATCTGTCGTTCCGCCATCGACCAAATCGAAATCAGGTCGTCCTGGCCGCCCGTGAGCACATATTTCCCATCTGGACTGAACGTCACGCATGTGAAGCCGCCATAGTAGGAGCAGTAGACGTCCGTCAGCTTCTCTCGCAGATAGTCTATAATCCGAAGGTAGCCATCCTCACCTACCACTGCCAAGTGACGGCTGTCGGGTGAGAATGCAAAATCATTGATGGCCTGGTGGGATACCTTCCAGAACGCCACCGGGTTGGTCTTTTGATTGGCCGAATTCACACTCTTGCTCACCTTCAGCGTGGAAAAGTCGGCCTCATCCACACCCACGCCCTCGTCCATGCTCTCCTCTGACACAAAGGGTGCGTCCTCCTTTTCCTTGTCATACACCACCAGGCTTCCGTCCATGTGCGAGGCCAGGAAATGCGTCTCGGACCCGGGAATCCACCTGATCTTGGTGACAGCAGTCGGGTTGATCGCTCCATTCTTGTTGATCCGAGCATACTTTTGTGATATTGGCTCGTACCAGATGATATCGCTGGCCGACGAGCCCATGATGACGTCCATGTGAGTGGCATGCCTGGTAAATGCGTTCACGTCATGGCAGATCATGTGCGCCCTGGTAAACAGGATCTTGGTCATTGGCTCGGCCTTGGCCGGTGAGGACAAATCTAACCATTGGAAAGCACGGTTGATGTTGACAAACGCAAACGCGCCGCCCTCATCTCTTTCAGCCAGCTTCTTGGCCAGCGCCTCGTGTGGAATGACACGTGAGACGAAGGAAGAATTACTCTTAATAATGTTGTTCTTGGGCTTCCTTCGCTTCAACATGTCTCTGCCCGCGGCCGGCGCCAGGGCGGCATTGCCCTCACCGAATGCCGGGGCACTGCCGTTCTTGCTACCCTCGACCGACCCAAGCTGGCTCCCCTCGCTCCTGGAGTCTGCTGCCGCACCATCATCTCTGTCAGGCTCCTTTGTCTCCTTGGAGTTGTTAAGACCGAGTGACTTCCACCGGAGCAGACTGCTCGTCGTTGTATGCGTCTTGTCCAGCTCGGGCCGGATGCGCTTCGGCTGCAGCGACACGACCGAGATCTTGACTCCAGCCGTCGGCGGAGCTGTACTGGTCGCCAGAGGATTCGTGTTCGACGCTGGGCTCTCCGACGGGTGTGGTGGCGGCGGCGGTAGCTGCAAGTCGTCACGGAGCACGTATGTACCTGAGCGTTGCACCCGTCAGATCGAGCTGACATTGGCTGTGCCAGACTGCGCGGGCGCATAATACCTTCACCCACCTGGAAAGTCCACTCGGGGCCTTCATGGTGATGCAACACATTAGCCGTCTCCAGTGTGACTGATATCATCCCGTTTTGCGAAGGGTATCGCGGGGGTGGCGGTATGGCGCTGCAAGAGGGCGATTAGCATGGTACTGTAGTTGTGGCCAGCGCCCGTCGTCTGCATACAGCATTTGGCCGCAGTTAAACTTTTGTGGCTCAAGCCGGCGGCAGTGGGGGATGCCCCAGCCAGGGGGGCGCACAAGCTTTCGATCGTTGGGGGATGGAGACACAAGAAATGCTGGGGGCTTGTGACTCGCAGCGGTGCAATACGAACAGAGGAAGCAAGGCAGCACCCAACGGGAGCCAACGCAAGCACGGCCCGCGTCGATTCCCCACAGGGCAGGTACACTGCGGGGCTGTCAACCACAGTGCCCACAGTGCCCACAGCGCCCACAGCACCCACAGCACCCACTTTACTTCCTATATACGCCAGTCAATTAAATCAGCCTGACATCTTGCAAGGGCAACTTGACATACACTCATGCACTCATTGCAGTCGTAGTCTTGCGCGTGGGCAGTTCTCCTGCCTCCTCGACTGGTACCTGAGCATGATGGCATCGCGCACCACAATGGAGAGAACCATCCATCTGGGTACCTATCGTGCTTCAGATGTCTGCCGGCCACTTGAGACCTGCCAGGTCTTGCCTGAGTGTCGCTGCCAGCCGGTCAGCGACCTCTTCAAGCTCTTGCCGGACAACTTCTCGCTTATTGTCATCCTCGTAATCATCCTGATCCGGTCCCGGCTCGCCCTCCTCGCCCGGCCCAGTTCTTCCTTCTCCTTCTCCTGGCCCATCCCCCTCCTCCCTCTGACCGTGTAGAAGCCCGTTCTCGCCATTGATCTGAGTTCGCTCATCCAATGTCCCTGCTTCTTGCGAGCTTGCCAGTGCGGTCCCGTTGACCGCGAGTAGGATATGGTCTCCGACCGGCACAATTACCGACAGGGCGCGACTGACTTGTGCTTCGAAGATGAGCACCTCCTCGGATGCGATGGCATAGGCTGCAGTTACTGTCGTCGACATGGTCCGTAGCTCCTTGATGCCAGGCGTTGGTCCTTTGAAGGCATACGATAGGATCGCGCCATTCGAGGCCGACACCATCAACGACGAAGTCGACGACCTCCACGACAATGCATCTTCGAGCACCTGGGAGAGTCTTGATGGGTCCAGCAAGCAGATCTGCGCCATCGCATCACTGCCTACAACCACTGCGGATGTGATGGGGGAGCGAAAAGCCAGCGCATGCGCCAGGGTTAGGGTTAAATTATTTTCTGGTGAAGAGTGGGGAGAGACTCAACAGACGAAATAGGCAGGAGCATAGCATACAGGCAACAGTACAGGCCGCGTTCTGCCTGGCGTTCCGATGCCACAGATCATTATTCTATCGTTCCTTCGTTATGGGTATCACTCCTCTAATATGCTGTATGCTGATGCCACCAATAGGTTGTGCTGCCTGTTTTATGCAACAGCCCCATATCTTTGTACCGCTCCTATTTCGCTGTCAAGGCCGAAGACAGACCCAGTATACCCATTCCGATGAATGCAAAGACGATATATGTGCTTTTGTTGTGACTCAGCTGCACACTCTCGGAAAATAACGAGAGCGCGACACTCGTCATGACGCCAGAAGTTAGCGCAAACATGGCGCCGTAAACCTTCTCATCGGGGGCTCCAAGAGGTGTCCGGCTTGCCAGATGAAACCAAAGGGCGGCAACAGCAGCACCTAGCGGCTGCGACGCTCCCCCAAGAAACGAAGCCCAGAGGATCGCCTTTAGGCGCGAGTGGAGTGCCAAATACAGGGGCAGCGACATGACAAAGCCCTCGGTGATGTTGTGGATAAAAAGAGCCATGAAAACTGCGAAGCCCAGCGACGGATTTGCGTGGTTTGTCGCATATGTGATGAATCCTTCTGGCGCTTTGTGAAGGGCGATCGCGACAGATGTCTGGAGTCCAATGGACATGAATGCGTTGGTAGGAACATGATGGTGATGCTCATGTACTCTTGCCTCGTCCACAGCCGAGCCTCGCCTCTCGGCTTGTCCAGCATCCAAATGATCATGCTCTAGGTGGTGGTGGTGGGTCACTGATCGAGATCGGACACTGGCAGCAGAAGTCTGTACACCAAGTCGAGTGTCGTCTTTGCTTCCGCTTGCCTCGATGGGCGGATAGCCAGCCGGAGCCGATTCTTCATCAAATTCGGGCACACGTCCGATAGATTTCACGCTCGCCGAGGTTTTGCGCCAGCTCCACGTCGACGCTCTGGATTGCGGAGCAGGACTGGGCAATACTATGGCACGGTGCTGCACGATCTTGAAGCAATCTTGGCCGCACGGATCCGAAAAGCCCATGCACGGCCCGGTCTCATCACAATTCTCCTTTCGGCCAGACACATACTTGGTTAGAGTTCGTGTCAAGGCTCGCGGCATTATCGACGGTTTCCGTGATGTGGGTGCTGTTGTGAAATCACTCGAGTCAGCAACTGTGGCGGGAGAATGGTGAGGATCGGTTGAGGCTGGCTGATCCAGAAGCGGAGTGGTCTCGTGTGCAGGAGGCACACGTATTGTATGCTTGCCACCATGAGCAAAGCCTAACTCTCGTCCTCGAACATCGCCATTGCCATCATCATTCTTTATCTCGTCCTCGTCATGGGTGTGATCACAGTCCACGACATGACTGGGCATGAACTGATGCAGGACTGATGACAAGAGCCGGATGGTGATAACGCCCACCATGAAAAGTCCAATCAACAGGAAGGAGGCTTGTTGAGGTGAGTAGCCGCCATCAATGAGGTAGCGCTTGGACTGAGGCAGCATCGAATAGAGGGATGAGAAGAGCTGGGAGCAAGCCATCAGCCATCAGTCATCACCCACCAGGCTTGCGCATATTTAGCCACCGAGTTGGCTCCTATTCCACTTACCATAACCCCAAAGCTCAAACTCAATGAAGCAGACAGAAAGGAGTCACTCTCGGCAATGGAGAAATCCTGCCCACCAGGAAATAGTCTTGCGATGAGATCAACACATATGATACTGGCTCCAAGGATGCATGCTGGTAGCAGCAAGTCAGTACAAGAACTAGATCACAAGGGCAAAGGGCAGTGGCAAACATACCAACTGCACTGATGCAGGTCATGATCCATCCTCGGGTATCATTATCCATGCCCATTGTGACTAAGCAGGGAGGAACTCTACTGGCAGTCTTAACCTGATTCACACTGATCTAGGCCATTGTAGGGAGAGGGGCGCAGTAGTAACAGGATTGGTAGGAGGAAGTACTTAGTGACACTGTTCTACCATGGAGATGGAGTGAGGAAGCTGCTGCCCAAGAATTGAGGACCTTACAATCGCACCTGCTGGTCGCCTGCCACTAAGGCTAAGGAACGTACAATTCAAAATACTCCGATTGGCTGCGGGCGCGTCGCCCTCGCGTGGCTTCTGCCAATTCTGCCAAGTTTTGGGTTTGAGTCTCTGTATCCTGCAAGAACGAAGGACAGAGGCGATGTCGAAGACAACTTTGGCTGTGGTGGCAGCGGCCTCGGCTGCTGCTGGTGCCTCACTCAGCGCCCTTATTTTTGCCCGGCCTCGAGGGCCATCGCCAGGACCGACGCCTGCCGCACCCGTGGCCCCTGCTCCCGTCGATCCGAGCCCAGCACCGCCCATCCCCAGGCAAGCACCTACAGCAGCCGCCTGGGCAGCGAAACCTGTGCAGCCCGATGGAATCCTGCAGTATGGGTTCCCCGGCCCTGTGTCTGACACACTCCTGTCTCCGTCCTATCTGGCATCCTTCAATCGAGCGACACGAAATCCGAATTTTGTGGCCGAGCACATCACGCCCCAGTCCTTGCTGATGGACAACGGGTCCCGGCGGCATAGTGTCTTCTTCGAAGATCCTGCCATTCCTCCTATTTTTCGAGCCAAGCTAGCCGACTATGCGAGATCAGGGTCAGTTCCGTTTGGACGTATATCTGAAGGGTGTCGATGCTGACAACGGGCAGGTATGACCGGGGCCACCAAGTGCCTGCGGCAGATGCCAAATGGTCACAAGAGGCAATGGATTCAACCTTTTCCCTGGCAAACATGTGCCCGCAGGTCGGCGAGGGCTTCAACCGAGACTACTGGTCTCACTTCGAGGACTTTTGCCGCAATCTGTGCAAGAAGTATCCCAGCGTCAGAGTCGTGACTGGACCTCTCTACCTGCCCAAGAAAGATCAAGACGGCAAATGGCGAGTGTCGTATGAAGTGATTGGGTCACCTCCTAATGTTGCTGTCCCCACACACTTCTACAAGGTTATTTTCGGTGAGGAAAGCCCAGACACCCCAACCGGCAAGGTTGCAGTGGGAGCCTTTGTCCTCCCGAATGCTCATATCCCCAATGAAAAGTCCCTGGCCGAGTTCGAGGTTCCGGTCGAAGCCATTGAACGAGCCAGCGGCCTCACATTTGGCCAGAGCTTGCCTCAAGCTCGGCGCAAGCAATTGTGCCGTGATGTCAAGTGCGAGATCCTGGTCAGACAGTTCGACAAGTCTCGACAACAGATAGCCCAACCAGCAGCGGCCCAAGTTGGCAACTCGCGAAAGTCTTGGTGAGCGGCGTCACAACTAGATGACATCCTCCCCATACAGCCGATCAAATGCCTGCCATGTATGAGTCCGATACCTTCTATCTCGGTGAGGCATGAAGACCCTGCATGTATCATTAATTCTGTCCACTAGCCAAAGACATGGTTTCCTCAAGCGCTTTAACTGAACATATATAAGCTGACCAGCCTAATGAACGATTATCCTCGTCAGAGCAGAGGGTACTACGATGACAAGCACGATTATTATATGGATATCAATCATTTGTGCGATGGTGCCAGACGTAGCGTAGTCACCATGGATACTTGCAGCGGGTGTAGTCAAAGGCCTATGATGTGTGTAAAAACTGATGTCTTCAAGTCATGTATATCTCTTCTCGGATTTTCTCTCAAAAGATGGGAAAGGGAGAAAATAACAAATAACAAAGCAGGGCAGAACTTGTCAAAGCTAAGTGAGAGGCGGTCAAGCAATGTTCTTCTGGAAGACTATCTTCAGCGAACGATACAAGAACACGTTCTATCTGTGTTACCGCCAGGTATCACGAACTTCGGCTGTTGGCGGTGCCAATGGCATAGAATCCTCATCGCCACGGTTTCGAACAACTGGAAAGTTGCGGCGGATGCCCAGAGATCGTCGCTTGCTCCGCCTCGAGCCGCTGCCGTCTGAATTGGTGGGAGGATATGTGCCAACCCAGACATTTCCCTTCTCCAAGTCATTTCCATTCCTTCTCCGAGTGTGCAGCCCTCTGACATGTATCATGGTTAATCGACGCAAGCCGCGTCCTGCGTTGTTGCTTCCCCCAGCTAACGACATGGCTCGCTGCTCGTACATGTGCACCAGCAGAGTGATCAACACCAACAGCCAGGTTAGCGAACCAAACAGAAGCCCGGCGATTTGCAGTGCTCCGATATGGTAGAGCACCGGCTGGCATACGCGGGTGAAGATATTCATGATGTTGCATCGGACCTCGCCTGACTGCGAACTCGTGGGGCTGTCCTGCCAGAAGCGGAAGAGGGAACCGAGGCCGGCCAACACAAGACTGGGGGCAAGGAGGACGAGGATGAAGATATAGAGTGCTGCCGTAGCAGTCGACGGCGCTGGCGCTTGCTTCTTGGTGAATGTATAGCCCAGCATAGCTAGCATCGAGAGCAAGGTGAGGCTGAGCGGTCCAAGGGGCAGGCCGTCGGTCCAGTCGCCGCGGACGGGCCCAGCGGCGTGGAAGAAGTTGGCATTCCACTGGGGGATTGCGGCCGCGAAGAGAGAGAGGGCGACCAGCGAGAAGAGAAATGTGAGCGTGTAGAGACCTAGTTTGAGCTTGAGCCTCGATTGGCTGAGCAGTGGCGCGCGTCGTCGTCCTGCCGACCCTGACTCTGTATACACTTGGTAGTCTGCCATGTTCAGATGGGAGGAGGCCAGCTTCTCCGGTGACAATGGTGTTTGAACGCAAAAAGCAAGAGCGCGCAAAAAGAAGAGAAGATAGAAACAGTGCACTCCTAGAAGGGGGTGACGTTTACAATACCTAACTTGCAGGATATATCGAAACCGGCTGCATGCCCTTCCAGATGGGCAAAGCCACGAGTGAGGGTGACGACGGCATTGTGGCAGCCAACAGGTATGTGTAGCGGCAACAAGCAACGTAAAAGAAGTGTTTCGGGCGTGTTTCGGGCGTGTTTCGGGCGTGTTTCGGGAGCAAGGGCTGCATTGATCGAGGCAGTCGTCAGATTGGCTGATAGCCGAATTCAGCATTACGCGAAGGGCTGAGATGTGTTTCAGCTTGCACCAATGCTGTATAGAGGAGGTGCCATGGTCAAGGGGTTGTTTGCAGAGGACTCGGATGAATCTGCGGCCTGACGTGAAAGGTTTTGCAATTATTAAGTACTTAGTAATATGAGAAGGAGAAAGGGGGAAAGAAGGGAAGGAGAAGGGGGAAAGAGGAAAGAACAGAAAGAAGAGGCTGGGACTAAAGACGGGAAAGGGCGAACGGCCCGACGCTTGCTACGGTACGAGTCGCTGCTCGATCTACTCGATCACTGCGACCTAATGCAGGAGTCACAGATCACAGGGGCGTGGATGCACCCGGAGGAACAGTGTACGAGTATAAGCTACAGCAGGACGTTAATTCCAGTGGGAACATGATCTCATCTGCTGTCTTGTTCCAAATATAAATATGGCAAGACCTGCCCCGCATGTGGAACTGCTTGGCATGTTTGTCGGGTACCTGCTTGGCCCGAATTACATAACCTTGCATCAGTTGCGGATGGCAAGAAGTTATCCATGACGTCCCAACCACTGTGCATGACGAATTCATCATCCCATCAAACTCAGTACTGACCGGCGCCTCCGCCAGCATACAATATCACAGCCCTTTGCCTTTTTCAGTGGAGCTGCTCGGCCTCCATGTCGTAATGTGCATGAACTCAACGGCGTCATGCTGACACACACCGTTCTCCACCTAAAAGGTGTAGGCCGAGCTCAAGAGCACGGCAGCGTCGCTGGCGATATGGTGCTACTTCACCATGGCTGGCACGGTCGCGACCCCGGCGGTACCACCCGCGGAGCGAGGTGAAGGCGCTTCTCGCGTTGACCGCGCTCCCAAGCAGCTACACAAGCACCGTCCTCACCACGCACACGTCCACAATGCCAATCCGGCCGATTCCGAGAGCGAGTGGTCAGAGGAGGAGGAGATGGTGTCCTTGCAACGATCTCAGACCACCCCAGGCCCTCCTGCCACTTCGACAGCCCGGTTGAACCGAGCAATGAAGGCGAAGAAAGATGGGAGGCTCAAGCTAGACAACAAGCACTTCACCTCCTTGAGCCGAGTGCGAGGAGACGGCCGCATCAACATCTCAGTCAATGAGACCGCCCATTCCGGCTACCTGGCCCACGCCCTGGGCACTGCTCTCGAGCGCCAGACGTTCCCAGATGCCAAGCAAGAGGAGAGGGATGCCCAGCGAGCTCACAATATGCTGCTGCAAGAGAAGGGAGATCTCAAGGTGCCTCGTCTGACTATTGTCATCATGGTGATCGGAAGCCGCGGGGACATCCAGCCCTTTGTCAAGATCGGTAAAGTGCTGCAGGACAAGTACCAGCATCGTGTCCGCATTGCAACCCACCCCAAATTTCGCAAGTTTGTCGAGGAAGACATCGGCCTGGACTTCTTCTCCGTCGGCGGCGACCCTTCTGAGCTGATGGCTTTCATGGTCAAGAACCCGGGATTGATGCCCTCGATTGAGACGATCAAGGCGGGAGAAGTCAGCCGCAGGCGCGAGGAGATGTTCCTCATGATGAACGGATTCTGGAGGTCTTGTGTCAACCTGACTGATGACGAGCAAGACATTGATAGTTTGAAATCAGTGAGTGGCAAGTCTCCGTTCATTGCTGATGCCATCATCGCCAATCCGCCCTCGTTTGCACACTTCCACTGTGCAGAGAAGCTAGGCTGTCCGCTTCATCTGATCTTCACCTTCCCCTACACTCCAACCCAGGCCTTTCCTCATCCCTTGGCCAACATCAAGACCTCCAACATGGATCCTCATTTCACCAATTTCATGAGCTATCCACTCGTCGACCTGATGACATGGCAGGGTCTGGGCGATCTAGTCAACAGATTCAGGACCCATACTCTAGGGCTCGAGCCCGTCTCCACGCTCTGGGCACCCGGCCAATTTACTCGAATGAGGGTGCCGACTACATACCTGTGGTCGCCGAGTCTGGTGCCGAAGCCGGCTGACTGGGGCCCCGAGGTTGACCTTGCTGGTTATGTCTTCCTAGATCTGGCCTCGCACTACACACCCCCAGCTGAGATGGTCGAGTTCCTGAGGCGGGATGGACCAGACAAACGACCCATTATCTACATTGGATTCGGATCCATTTCCGGCATCGACGACCCCACTGCCTTTGCCCGAATGATCTTCGATGCTGTTGGAAAAGCAGATGTACGCGCAATCATCTCTCGGGGATGGGGCGGCATGGGTGACGGGATGGAGAAACCTGACGGCGTGTACATGGTTGACAATGTGCCCCATGACTGGCTGTTTCCCAAAATCGATGCAGTAGTCCATCATGGCGGCGCAGGAACAACGGCAACGGGTCTGAAATTTGGAAAGCCGACCATGATTGTGCCCTTTTTTGGAGACCAGCCCTTCTGGAGCTCAATGGTTGCCAAAGCAGGTGCCGGTGCCAAAGAGGCCTTACCTCTGAAGAAGCTCACTGTCGACAAGTTTGCCAAGGGCATCAAAGAGTGTCTTGAACCCGAAGCAAAAGCCAAGGCTGGCAAGATCGCGGCCGCCATTGCCAAAGACGGTGACGGTGCGCAGAACGCTGTCGATTCTTTCCACAGATCCTTACCCTTGCAGGGCCAGAGGTCTATGAGATGTGGCATCTTCCCAGATCGGGTCGCTGTCTGGCATGTCAAACATGCCAACATACGCCTTTCGGTCCTTGCCGCCTATCTCCTAGTGGAGAATAAGCAGTTGCAATGGTCCGACCTGACATTGCTGGTGCATAGAAAATGGAATGATTTCCAGGGGCCTGGCGAACCCATCACCGGGGCGGGTGGTGCTCTTCTCGCTTCGTTCCAGGAAGCGGTGCATGGCATACAAAGCATCCCGGAGAATTCAAAGAAGAACACGAAAAGAAGCAGAGCGGCGGGCGCGGTCCAGAAAGCGCTGGCCGGGCCAGGTAATATGGCTCTGGCGCTTCGAGGCACCACTCCAGAAGAGCAAACTCGAGAATTTGATCGGTTGAATAATGCGGTAAACTTGACTGGGGATGCAGAGCCACTGAAGACTCCCTTCTGGAAGTCTCGCCGACGCAAGAAAAGGCAGGAAGCCCAATCTGAGCCTGGCGATGACAGCACCACCAAGGTCAAGCCCACACCTCTGGTCGTGACCAAAGCCGTTGGCAAGGGACTTGGTCAGACGGCCAGTGCAGTCGTCCGCATGCCTGCGGACCTGCTCTATGCCATCACGCTTGGTTTCCGCAACGCGCCTCGTCTTTATGGAGACCGGACTGTCCGTCCTCTACCACGCCCCATCACTGGCTTCCGTCTGGGGCTCAAGACGGCGAGCTCAGAATTGTGCCACGGCTTCTACGACGGTCTTACCGGGCTCGTCAGGCTTCCAATCCATGACGTCCGGGAAGGTGGGTATGTTGAGCTCCCCAAGGGCATTGCTCGCGGCGTTGGCGCCCTGGTGCTGAAACCCCTGGCCGGAACACTGGGGATTGCAGCATATACCAGCCATGGGGCTCTGCAAAGCTTGCGCTCCCGGTTTCGAGACACGTCAAAGACTAAACGCTGGATACGACGGGCTCGCATCCGCCAGGGTCTGAAAGAGGTTGACTTGATACGAAGCCAGGACGGCGATAACAAGTACCCACTACTGACGCTGCGGCACAGAAGTGGCCTGGAGAAGATGCGATCAGTCGCGCTCACCAAATGGAACTCGAAGCAGAGAGCGCTGCTTGGATCTGACGATGCAAGCACCTGGGACCCTATACCCCACACTACACCCCCTGCCACACGCACAACCTTTGATATTCCTGACACGATGTCGCCTCTGCGCACTACGTCCACCGGGCCACAGACGACGCCCGACGCGTCCAAGTTGAGACAACGGCTCGCCAGGTCAGCCACTTACTAGTGGCCGATTAGACAATCAAAGAGCCACAAGACTGGATTATCTGCATCTGGATGTCTGCTGATTCGATGGCAGATTGCTGGTGTAGAACAGACAGTCATTATCCTCTGTGAGCTTGCAGCAGGCCAATGAGGAGGTGGCGATAAGCAAGCATCGGTGGGTGGAGCTAAGCACACGACACAGCACCAACATGGGTACGGCCATTACAAAACAAATGGAAATGCGTAATGCCGGTCGTGACAACGACCACAAGCGACAGTACAGTACTAGACACGGAAGGCAGATCGGGATCCCTATCTCAACACACACACGCACACGTACGTAGCAGGTTGAGGCGGGTTGAGGATATCGAGAGAGCATGGCGCAGGGCGGACAGTGCGGGGCATTGCGGGGCCCGAAATTTTCGGAAAATGCAGGTACAAGATCTTTGGCAGGGCGGGCAACTGCGATCTTGTTCGGCCCAGAGGAGGCAAATGTGCTCTCAGCAACGCTCCGCCGCACCGCGGTTAGGGGCGGACGCGCGGTTGGGGGTGCATCTTGGGGGATCTTAGGTAACAAGAATAGAGGAAATGGCGCATCAAAGGCAATCGCAGAACCAAAAGCTTGGCCCCAAACCCGCCATCCACTCGGGGAATCATCTGGACTCTGGCAACGGCCGCCTGGGTGGAGGGCTTGATTGGTTTCCTGGCGACTGAGGATGCGGTAAAGAGCAGACAGGCACTGATCGGGATAAAATCCCCAGGGGATTATAACGCGCTGCTTATCAGTTTGGAATGGCCGTGAATGGCTGGCGGGGCCGTGGCTTGGATTTTAGCTCGCCCACTTTCTGGAGGGGCCGCTTCAACCTCCCGACATGACCCTTACTGGCATCCCTAGGTTAAGGAACTTGGGTAACATAATACTGTAAATAACTCAGATCCAGCTTGTGGCTTTCCTTTGAAATATAGCTCGTGCCTCCCTTCCCACTCTTCCTTCTCTCCACACGGCATCCTCTCTCCACACAAACAAACGCACGACACCAGCGAATCCGCTTGGTATTATTTTAAGCCTCTCTGCCCCTCCACAGCCTCTCCTCCTACAACCCTCACCTCTTTCCTCACCCTGCTTCTTTCTTCTTCTCTTCTCCTTCTCTTATCCATATCTACCTGCCCATCATGGTGAGCATGAGCATGCCTCCTCTGGCTAGAGCGCTGCTTGACTGACCCTCCGCCAGGTTGAATCAATAAATATTTCCAATGCTGCCAATGTGAGTCATTTTCCCACAGCCCACTCCTGTTCGCCTGGAATTCTGTACTGACATTGTCCCAGCTGGCCAAATACATGAAACTAGACCAAAAGGGCAAAGTCCTGGCTGAGTACATCTGGATCGATGGCTCCAACGGACTGCGCAACAAGACCAGGGTAAGCTCAACATGGCTCGTCCCCAAAATTTCCCCCAAATCTCTGCCCCCAAACCCCCAAATGTCGGAAAGAGGCGCACCCTGCACCATGCGTGCCCCATGCGCGCCCTGGCTGGATTTGGCATCTGCTTCAACCGCACGCGGGCTTGCCACCTGGGAGGCTTAGCCTTCCTATTTCTATGACAGGTGCCAATGACGCTGCGGCAAATGGGGTGTCTTGGCCAACACTTCGCTCGCGTCCGAGTCGCGCCGATTGGAGAAGACTAACCACACTTCCTTCACCGATCTCCCACACGACCCGATACTGTTTGTTGTCAAGGTCACGATAGCTAACAGTCGCGGTGTGCAGACGCTTCCCAAGAAGCCCGAGTCGGTCGACGATCTGCCGGAATGGAACTTCGACGGTTCCTCAACCGGCCAGGCCCCTGGCGACAACTCAGATGTCTACATCCGCCCTGTTGCCATGTACCCGGATCCCATCAGACTTGGTGACAACATCTTGGTGATGTGTGAGACATGGGATCCTGATGGTACTCCCAACAAGTTCAACTACCGCCACGAGGCTGCCCGCCTGATGGAGGCCAACGCCAAGCACCATGTCTGGTTTGGCCTGGAACAAGAGTACACCCTGCTTGGCCCTGACGACTGGCCGTATGGCTGGCCCAAGGCCGGATACCCTGCGCCCCAAGGCCCATACTACTGCGGTGTCGGAACCGGCCGTGTTTACTGCCGTGACATTGTCGAGTCTCACCACAAGGCCTGCCTGTATGCTGGCATCAACATCTCCGGTACCAATGCCGAGGTGATGCCTGCTCAGTGGGAGTATCAAGTCGGCCCTTGCGAGGGCATCGAGCTGGGTGACCAACTCTGGGTTTCCCGCTGGCTCCTGCACAGGATCGCCGAGGAATTCGGCGCCAAAGTCTCGTTTGCCCCCAAGCCCATCCCCGGTGACTGGAACGGTGCCGGCCTTCACACCAACGTCTCGTCCGAGGAGACAAGAAAGGAGGGTGGCATGAAGGCCATTGAGGAGGCCATGAAGAAGCTCGAGAAGAGACACGTGGAGCACATCAAAGTCTACGGAGAGGGCAACGAGCTGCGCATGACCGGTGGTCATGAGACTTCGTCGATTGACAAGTTCACCTGGGGTGTCGCCAACCGTGGCTCCTCTGTCAGAATCCCGCGTGCCTGCGCTAGGGAAGGAAAGGGCTACTTTGAGGATCGACGACCTGGTATGACACTCCCCCACCCATAAGGCTTCTTATACTGACAGGTTTTGCAGCCAGCAATGCCGACCCTTATCAAATTACTGGCATAATCGTCGAAACCATCTACGGCTCTCTCCCCCCTGAGAAATAGACAATTGGCAGGGTGCAATGTCTGTAATGCTCAGGAAGAACAGAGAAGGCGTTGAGAAGAGCGTCGACCGCTAGGCTGTCGCTTTTGTCATCCTAAGTCGATGCATAATATAATGTGCACCCCTCACCCCCGACCCGACGGTGCCGCATTAGTTGGATACTAAGCACCCTATATACCCCCTTTCACGCCATATGCTAGTTATGTAGAAATTGCGGAGTGAGAATCATCCTAAAATCGAGCCCATCCAACACATACTGGGATGCGCAGCCGGCTGCTACAAGTAGAATTCGAATTGAACTCAAAGAACTTGAACTACCACAGTACTTTGCCCCTCTCTTGTCTACACACATGATCAAACCCCCATCGATGACACAGTACTTTGCACCTCTCTAGTCTACCCACACAAGTGGGGTGGGTGGGATTTGAGCCACGTGATCTTCAATATTTTGACTTTACGCCTCGGCGTGGCCAAGAATTAATTCAATCTGTGCCAAGCTTTTTCCTCAGGGAAATTTCATTGAATACGTTGTCATGTGAGCTAAACTGGACAACCATCTCAAAAGCACACAGCATACAAAGTAGTAGTAGTAGTAGTAGTAGTAGTACAGTGGTGTGTTATGATTTCCATGCATGGATTGTTGTATTGTTGTATTGTGCTTCCCCCTCCCCTTCCCCCTCCCCCATCTGTCCTGGTCAGACAGACCACCAACCCAGTTCAGGGATTGAAGGTGCAGAAGCCAGTCAGGAGGAATATACTCTGTGACTTATCTGGCTCGAACGAACGCGCCGCCGCCGCCTGCAGCTGTTGGTGGATTGTTCTATTTTAAAATCCCATCCATCCCTCAGTGGCCAGGGCTTCTGGATAATGTGTGTATGGTTGTGATCCTGCTGGGATGATGTATTTGCATGGTGTTCTGGTTTTATAGAAGGCTGGTGTGGTCTACAGGGCAGAAAGGATAGATTGATTTTTCCTGATATTTCCTAGTTATTGGTGTGTGTGTGTGTCAGACACACACTCTTCTCTATTCCCATTCATTCTTGGAGGTGAATACATTGATCTTTCTTTCTTTCCTTTTTTTGCACACCTTCCGTGGTGCTTTCTGTCCTAGCAATTACCTGTAGGTGGTCTGATGGGTATTCATGACAATGATGAGTAAATGATCTTGGGTGGATTTGTGCCCTGGCAGCTGTTGATAAGAGGCTGATATCACAGACCAAGACTTGGTTGTGAAGTAAGTACTTGCAATCACAGTCTGTACAAGGTAAATCATGGAGCCAGGCAAGATAGGAAGTCCCAGGCGCAGTCCAGACCTATGTACCATACCAGCCTAGGAGGAAATGCCTTCCCACTTGGGACTATTTCGGGCATCGGAGAGTATGCCACGTGGAGTCAGATACAGCAGCCTCGTGCGTCGACACTTGGTCCTGGACGGAGACGGCGCCGCCGCCGCAAGAGTTCGGTATATGTAAGCAGCAGTTCACCTTGATTCATAAGTCACACCGTCGTCCGATGTCCACGCACGCACGCACGCACGCGGCAGGAGCCGCGCCACGCACCGTTGAAGTGGGTAATGAGATACTGTAGCTTTCCAGGGATCCCTTGAATAATCACAAACTGAAGGAGCTCCTTATCATCGACATACTGTAGTGTACACGTGTAGTCAGCCCACCAGCCAACCAACCATACCGAATCCAGGTCAGGGTCCCTCGTGCTGCTGAGGAAGGAACTCTACATGTAGCATCATGCCAACCCCCTGCAAGCAAGGCTCGAAGGATCCAGATCGACTCCACTGGCCGCAGTCCCCCACTGTGAATTCTCCGGGCGCAGCCAGCTGGAAGATGGTTTGCGGTTCAAGCTCAATCTTAGCACGGCAGCTTCTTTTTACGTCACCCTGATCCTCCCAAGTGCCAGCAAGGCGTTGAGTTGCAGGAGCTCTCCCTTGTTGTTCTGAACGGGCACACTGTGCTTTCCACACGTGTAGAGTTCAAAAGCTGACTCGATTTCTGCTGGTATAAAGTGCTGACCGAACATAGTTTGGAGCAGTCCCGCTGTCACCAGCTCACTTACCAGCCTGTCTACTTTAGCCAGGAGAGATAAGTTAGCCGTGGTTCTCGACACCCTTGGGTAATGTGGTCAACCCACGTGCGGGTGGACAAAGAGTATCACGTGATGGCAGTTCGGTGGATCGCGGACGCTAGGCCCGAAGGAGGCTATCAACCGCAATCATATATGTCAGCGCTTCTGATTGGCTAACAAATGGGTAAGATAAGTACTGGCCAAATTTGTAACAGGCAGGTGTTGCTTTCGCCCCCCTCGCCTTATCTCGTCACATTTGTTTGTCAAATCTTTGCTGGCCTGTTTCGGCTGGTCATATCTGTGGCAATCATGAATTACGAAATGACCTGAGGTAACATGTTTTCTTCTTGAGGATAGCGCTGTATATTAGCTACTTCTGCAAGCCTAACCCCCATGATTGTTGTCGCGGGGTAAAGATCTCGATCCTGGGATCAGCATGCTTGACTTCTATGAGCTAAGAGTTGAACTTGTCGGCTCAGAGTTGTACAAACGCACGCACAGTACGGTACAATCGTAAAGTTACAGTACAAGGGTGTGGAGTCCGCGAGTGTATGTTCTTATCACTTGGCAAAGATTTAGAGTTTTTTGGCACCCGAATGCTTGGCATGCGAGCTTCTTGTAAGCGCTTCTGTTCGCATCCGTGAAGGGACTGTCAACAGAATTTTCGGCTCATCCTGTGGTACCCACCCCTTTGCTATCAGGTTGAGTCTCACGCCCAAGGATCTTTATCCTAATCTGGTGTGGGATTCTCGTACGCCACACACCGACTATCTTTTTGGTTTCGACCAGAGATCCACCTTGATTCCCTCGGTAACTTACTGTAAACTCCATCGATCCACCGACACTTGCCTTCCCCGGAGTGGTTCCCTTCCATCCCAGTCGGAGGCACGCGCGTGTTTTGTTGTGCACCACGACCTTTTCCCTCTCTGTTTTTGCGCTCAATTTCAAAGCCTCTGTCTGGTATGGCCAGCTTTGCCGAAGGAACTCCGAAGAGGAAGGGCTGCTGCGTTGGGTTCTCTCCCCCGATATCAACATTACAAAGGAGTATTTCCAAATGTGCCACTATCACGCTCTCCAGGCTGAATACGAAGTAGTCTTTCCCTGACGACGTGGCTACGAAACATCCCGGTACTAACTGATATGCTAGCTCCCACCTCTCCGATCTCGTCTCCCCCCCCCCCCTTCCACTCTTATTACTGCCCTAATTATAACCAGTAATTTAACTTTGAGCTCTGACTTAAGGCTGTCTGTTATCTACTCGCCAGCTTTCTCATTTTTTTCTATAAACACTACCGTCTTCTTCCATTAGAACACTTATCCTGGAAGTTTCACCAAGCTGCTATAGAAAGGTTGCCTGGAGCGAGCTAACAGGAAGGTCGCATTCGAGGACAAAGATCAGGAAGCGGCTGTCTAACCATGTCTACCGAGACACCCGGCATTGCGGCGTTCGCTCCTGAGTATGCCTCATACAACTGGACTGGAGCGCCAGCTGATTTCACCTTGACGTCGAACGATGTGGGAGGAGACTCAAGTACGAAACCACTCTCCATTTCTGGTTCTCATTGTCTGATTGTTTCCCAGGGGTGGAGAATCTTAACAAATGGTTTCAATCTGGAGACAGCGCATACATCATCGTGGCCTCGGCCATGGTAAGTTGCCCCGTGCTACTGGTCTTGTAGGACTGTGCTCAGTGACTAACACACAATCAAGGTGCTTATCATGATACCCGGTCTCGGCTTCCTATACTCTGGTCTGGCTCGACGGAAATCTGCTTTGTCGATGATGTGGGTTTGCATGGCTGCGGGCACAATTATCAACTTTCAGTGGTATTTCTGGGGCTACTCTCTGACATTTTCACCCACCGGCACATCCGGCTTTATTGGCGATTTAAAACAGTTTGGGCTCAAGGGCGTTCTTGGGCAGCCATCTCCCGGTTCTCCGCTTGTGTCAGCTCTGCTATACTCCTTCTATCAGATGCAGTTTTGCGGTGTGACTGCCGCCATCGTTGCAGGTGCAGTTGCTGAGCGTGGCCGGCTTATGCCCTTTTTGGTTTGGACCTTTCTCTGGGCAACCCTGGTCTACAACCCCCTTGCCTGCTGGGCCTGGAATGTTAACGGCTGGGGCTACAAGTATGGCGTTATGGATTATGCCGGTGGTGGCCCCGTCGAAATCGGTTCTGGTCTCTCTGCCTTGGCCTACAGCATGGTGCTTGGAAAGCGCCAGGAGAAGATGATGCTCAACTTCCGCCCGCACAATGTCTCATTCATCCTTCTCGGTACTGTCCTCCTCTGGTTTGGATGGCTCGGCTTCAACGGTGGTTCGGCTTTTGGTGCCAACTTGAGGGCTGTCATGGCTTGCTGGAACTCGAATTTGACAGCTACATTCGCCGCTATTGCCTGGGTTCTTCTCGATTTCAGACTGGCCAGGAAATGGTCCATGGTCGGTTGGTGTTCAGGCACTATTTCTGGACTGGTCGCAGCAACTCCCGCTTCTGGGTAAGTCTTTCCCCAATGACATAGAAAACGAACCCTACTGACAGATCTACAGTAAGTTTGTGATTCATCTCTTCGCGTCATATCCCCCACGCAACATACCGAACCTTTGCCCGGTCATTCGAACGGAGACGGACGTTTCACGAGACTCATTGATGGCTGAACCTACCATTCGGTGACATTGCCTTGTTTGAAAATGGTGCTAACAACCTATTCTAGGATACCTTGATACTTGGGGCTCTGTCGTTCTCGGTGTTGTCACCGGCATCGTGTGCAATTTTGGCACCAAAAGTGAGCTATCATCCGACGCGAGCTGATCAATGACTAACAAGAGACACAGTCAAATATTGGATCCACATCGATGACAGCATGGATGTGTTTGCAGAGCACGGCATCGCCGGCATGGTTGGCCTGATCTTCAACGCGCTTCTTGGCGTCGACTACGTTGTCGGCCTCGACGGCGTGAACACAGGTCTTACCAACCCCACAACCGGCACCGGCCTCGGCGGCTGGACCATTGGCAACTACCGCCAGTTCTACATCCAGCTCGCCTATATCGTGGCTTGTGCTGCCTACGCCTTTGTCATGTCCGCAATCCTGGCTTATATCGTCAACTATATTCCTGGCCTGCACCTGCGAGCTTCAGAAGAGGCCGAGTTGCTGGGAATGGATGACGACCAGCTCGGTGAATTTGCTTACGATTATGTTGAAGTCCGAAGGGACTACCTCGCCTGGACCCCAGCAAAGGCCGAGTCCGGTCCTGTCGATGCTGATCTGCTGGCGGATCAGCGATATGGTACCGAGGAGCATCAAAACATGTTCAAGGAGAAGGAGGGCGCATCAAGCAACTCCAGCGACTCGACTTCTCGTCAGGCGCCAGGTGATCGGCATGGCATTGCTGCAGAACGGGTTATGCAGGAGAAGGCAAGGCGTGTATAATATAGATATTTTTTTTCTGAGCGCAAAATCTGACGGAATTGTAATATCATCTTTGTCTCCAGCTCATGGCCGCCTGATCGATAATGTAATGGACCTACGAGAGAAACGGGCTTGTCGTAGAGCTGATGGACACTTAAATATTCATGCTGTCCCCATCGCTGCCAACCATCCTATCCTTGACCGCCTTATCTCTCATCCTTCCGTCAGAGTCGCATGTCTTCATTAATAGTCGAAGCCAGACAGAGACAAGATCTTCGTTCGGCCACTGGATTCCAACCACCACCCTCGCTGACTAATGGTGAGGTGAAGAAATGTCACGTGCAGCCCCTTCCCGATTTAGTTAGCTAAAGAGGGCCGTTGTAGGTCGTTGGAAGACTTAGTCGTCGACATCTAACACTCAGTTTCGAAGGAGAATAATATACAGCCTGCATGTAGGACCCACAGTACCCATAACTAGTCAACACTGTCTCTTCAGGACTCTTAAGTGAGAAATATATAAAAGAGGCAACAAGGCAACACGAGGCAAGGGCTTGGCATTGGCAGTTCCACTTTTCGTCCAATAAGGCGCTTTCACCTCTAGTCATTCAATTTAAGCTCAAGGCTTAGCTAGAACAGGAATAGCCGTAGTGACTAGGTTTCTCCAACTCTACTAACGTAATATTAATTTTGTTTGAGCCATTTCCCATGATCCGATATCATTGCTTTCGTGCCTAGCCAAGACGAATGAAGAATTAGGCAATAACTTTACTCATCGTCAGATCAAGTCTTGGCGGTCCAGGACCTGGAAAGCGATCGCTTTGGACATCGCACCCGCATTCGTGTCACCTCCTTCAGCATCTACACCACTATGGCGTCCTATGTGTATTTCAAGTTCAAATCACAAAAGGAGCCTCAGCGTGTCGCTATCGATGGCCCGCATACCGACGTGTGGAATCTGAAGCGCGAAATCATATCACTTTCCCGTCTTGGTGATGGCACCGACTTTGATCTGAAAATCTACAAGGACAACAGCGACGAAGGTATGGCATACATCCCGTCCGGTTCAGGCACAAGTGCTAACCGGGATCTAGAGTACACCGATGATACGGAGATAATCCCCAAAGATTCGACCGTGCTTGCTCGAAGACTGCCTGCGTCAGCTCCAGGAAAGGGACGAGCGGCCCGATATGTGTCAGGCAAGCCTCCTGTCAGCGCCAAAGCATCGGCTGCGGCCAACACCGTGCGCAAGAATGTGTTGGCAAACATGGACAACATGACCGAGCAAGAGCGACTGCAAGCGATGTTCAAGCTGCAGGATGCACAATGGCAACAGACCCAAGAACACATGTCACACGAGACCAGGGTGCCGCTACAAGGCGGCAAGCCCATGAAGAGAGGGAATATCCCAGAAGGCGAGCCGCCGCACGGCTACATCTGCTACCGATGTGGCAAAAAGGGCCACTGGATCCAGGCATGTCCCACCAACGACGATGCCAATTACGACAACAAGAATCGGATCAAGCGAACGACCGGCATCCCGCGGTCGATGTTGAAGAAGATCGACCAGGCAGACATTGACAAACTGGATGACGAGCAGCGGCAACATCTGATGGTTAATGCCGAGGGTGAATACGTTTTTGCTCAAGCAGATGAAAAAGCATGGAAGCGCCATCTTGAACAAGTTGAGGCGTCTAAGAAGGCTGCGCAGAAGGTTCGGACTGGAGACAGGGAATTGCAAGAACGTGGCCTAGAGTGCGCAATCGACAAGAGGTTATTTGTAGACCCAATGAAAACACCTTGCTGTGGGAAGACTTATTGTCATGACTGCATCGAGAATGCACTGCTCGACAATGATCTAACCTGTCCTGGCTGCCAGACAGAGAACATTAGCCTCGAGGGGTTGATTCCGGATGAGGAGGTTAAGCAGAAGATCAAGGACTACCAGGATGAGAAAGCAAATGAGAAGCAGCGTTCCCAAAGCCCCCGGGCAGCAGAGCCAGACACAGTATCTCGTGATGTTAGCAAGTCGCCCGCGTCTGCCGCCGTCGCTGCTGCTGCGAATGCCACATCCAAGAAGCGTACCGCAGACGAGGTCACTGCCGGCTCGGCCTCCTTTGCAGGCCGCTCAACCAGCATGAAGCGTCAAAAGTCGAATGACGGCTCCGCAGTTGCCACCCCTCAGCCTGACGATGCTCCGCCACTAGGAGGAGGAGGAGGAGGCGACGACGACAGTGTAACCGAACCCACGACTGAGTCAGAGACGACGACAACTACCAACGCCACCAAAAGCAACAACAACAACAACAACAACAACAACAACAACAACAACAACAACCTTGACAACATGCAATTCGACCCTAGTATGATGACAACAATGATGCCGCCAGACCTGTCCCAGATGCAGGCCATGATGAACCAGATGAACAACGGCGGCATGGGCATGATGATGAATCCCATGATGATGACCAACCCGCTGATGATGCAGCAGCAGATGATGATGAACATGGGCATGAACATGAACATGGGCATGGGCATGGGCATGGGCGGCATGAATATGAATATGAACCCGATGATGATGGGCATGCCTGGCTTCAACGGCATGAACAATAACAGCCCCGGCTTCGGATTCAACAACGCCTATGACCCTGGCCAGCATCAACATACAGGCTTCAACACCAACAACAGCCATCGCAGCGGCGGCGGCGGCGGCGGCGGCGGCTGGCAAAAACGCGGCGGAGGCAGAGGTGGCGGCAGTGGGTGGCAACACCAGAACCACCACCAGCAGCACCACCAGCAGCACCACCAGCAGCAACATGCCCAACAGCCCGAGGGCCTGAGCAATGTCCCCACGGGGCCCAAGGCCATGATGGCCGCAGCAGCATCAGGAGCAGCTGGAGCAGCATCATCATCATCGTCGTCGTCGTCATCAGCGGGAGCACAACCTGGCATTGGTGTTGGTGTTGGTGTTGGTAGCGGCGCAGCGACGGAGGAAGAGAATGCGTACATGCGGCAGCCCGTGAACCCGCAGAGACAGTGGGGCCGGACTCGTGGTGGTGGTGGTCGCGGCAGGATGCGGGAGCCTGAGTACAGGGAGTTGGGCCAGCAGCAGCAGCAGTTTTGATCAGAGAGAGAGAGAGAGATACGGAGAGACAGGGAGAGAAAAAAGGGAGGGCTTGTGATTGTTTTTTCTCTCTTCCATCCTCGATTCGAGCTCATCATCAGCATCATCATCATTTAGCTGGTACATTCCTTGGCTTGGTGGACTCGAGGATGCGGGTGTATCTGAATACAATCGCTGGCCCTTGGGAACTACAAGACGTCCAAATGTACAAAGTTAGGGTGAATCAAGTTGAATTTTGGCTTTGCAAAAGTATTCTCTATTCTTGAAATTGCTGCAATACCGTTGACCAACTCACAGAGGCTACCGAGTTGAAGTAGAGAGTAATAGAGGTCTATTCTACAGACCGAGTATCCTTTGGCATCAGCCCGGAACATTCATTCTGCGGCTTGCGTGGTACCAGTTGGGTAGGTATGTACGTGAGCTGCCTAGTAACAAGTCTATTCTTTCTTCTTCGACTTCTTGTGGCTTAGAAGACGAATACCTGGTCGTCAAGCTTGCTAACTGGCCTTGCCCTGGCATATCCTAGGCTCTCTGTCGCCTTCTTCAAGGCACTGACCATGGGCGGAGGGCCACAGATGAGGATCTTGATATCGGGGCCAGGAGGAGGAAGCTTGGCGCTGATCATGTCGGCCGTCACAAAGCCAACACCGCCGGTCCAGCCCTCGGGGGGATTGTTCAGGACATAGTGGACGTTGAAATCGGGGTCCTCTTCAGCAAGAGCATCAAGCTGGTCCTTGAGCAGGATGTCGTTGGGGTTAACATTGGCAAAGATCAGGTCAACCTTGGTGACATCCTTGCCTCCGTTCTTGGGTCTCCCTCTATTGATGGCCCGGATGATCTGCAGCATCGGGGTGATGCCAGTGCCGCCAGCGATCATACCAAAGTGCTTGACAAGGTTGGGGCGATACACGAACGCGCCCTTAGGACCCCGAAGCTTCATAGTGTCACCGATCTTGAGTGTTGTGACATGCGCGCTGATGTTACCCTGGGGATACGCCTTGATCAGGAAATCGACATAGCCCTTGTCCTCGTCAGACGAGATGGGGGTGTACGACCGGACAATCTCCTTTTCGGCACCCTTTGGCGTCGCTGCCAAAGAGATATGCTGGCCGATGGGCAGACCGATGATGTCGGTAGGTCGAGGAAGACCAAAGCGGTAGATTGCCACATTGTGAGACGTCTCCGTCTTCTTGATCAAAGGGAACTCTTGGAAGGCGTCTGGGATCAGGACTTTGCGAGGTTGTTCTGGCCATAGAGTTAGCATGGATGGTTCTCTGCCACATTATCAACAGGGAACACCCACCTGCAGGAGCAGCAGCAGAACCTGAAGAGCCGTTGAGGAAGATGTACGCTCCAGCCGCCACTGCAACGAGGGCAGCCAAGACGAGAAGAATGACCTGTTGGCTCCTGAGGACAGGTTAGTCAGACATGAAGGTTTTGTATGGCTGATACAGATGGAACGTACGCCATGATGCAGACTTTTGAGTGCTTACACTTGACAAGAGAGTGTCAAGCTTCTCCTCGCTGTAATTAATATGGATTTTAACCCCGCTATGCTGAGGATTTGTGGTTACTGTGCGGCAGTTTTTGGAAGGGGCGGCCGAGGTCGGTGGCAGGAGCAACTGTGGGGTAAGGTGGGTCATACGCCCCTCGCTGTTCGCCAGACTCCGGTTCATCCCGCCGTCTTACCCCACGAATGTGAGAGGAGAGTGTACAAGCATCAAGAAATGCCAGAGTCTGACTTGCCATTTGCACTGAACGAGACAGATCGGTTCAATCTGACCCAAAGTGATGATCAGTTCCATCCGTACAGCTGGGAAGAACTGAAGCAAATCATTGGTATGCTGTCGTGTCCTTTTTCCTTTTTGCAACAAGGATTCTTCTCCCTCTCTCGCATGGGCATATTTATTCTTCCTTTGGGCTGACCTGTGGCCCAGCTGAGAATAGGCTGGAGACACTCAAGAGATGGCCTTCTGATCTACGGCGCTACATCGCCTGGTCGTCAGAGACCAAGGCAAAATACGGGACTGTGCCCAACTATGTGATGCAAGAAAGACTCAAATGGGTTCCCTTGCCTTCATCGACGCCAGAGACTGGGCCGAGATTTGACGTGGCCAACCCGACGCCATTTGCCGACGAGCATGACTACAAAATCATGCCCAATGACTGGCCCTACGGCATGGCCCCAGGCATCCGTCATCTCATCGTCTGGCTGAAGACTCGCCTCGAATCCGAGCCCTCGCGAGGGGACATGACACCCAAGTCTCGGCAGCAGGTGCAGGACTTTATCCAGTCAACTTTCATGGATCAGGTCAAGGACCTGCCTGGTCAGCATGACAAAGTTATGTGGTTCAAGAACTGGACAGCTTTACAGTCAGTACCAGGCATGGAACACGTGCATGTTCTTGTCCGTGATGTGCCAGAGGATATCATTTTAGAATGGTGCAGCAGTGAAAAGACAAACCAGGTGCAGCAGTGAAAAGACAAACCAGGTGCAGCAGTGAAAAGACAAACCAGGTCTAGGTTGGGCAGAGACATAATAGAGGTACCCAGCTCATGTGAAGTTGGTGCCTGACCTGAATACGTCAGTGTGGATTAGGTGGTAGACTGTCTGTTTGAGCCTGTTGATGACTTGGCCTCATTCCACATCTTGTCAAGCACCTGGAATGTTGCAGTTATGCCTTGCATGGTGACCTCGTCAATCTGCATCATACCGTAGCGCTGTTGCATTTTGTCTGGGTGCCATAGCACTCGCTCCTGCTTCAGAATACTACGCAGGGTATCAGGCCGGTCTTGACTCGAATCCATTGTGCCGACAGCCTTGGTGAAGAAGGCCTCGATCTTCTCAGCATTGACGTCTTCCCGCTTACCAGACTCGACTGGCCACGCAATCTGGCTGCTAAGGACGAGGTTGGCGGGCTGCGTCTTGTCACTATTGGAATTGACGCTGTCAGCCAGAGACTTTAGATCTTGCCACTTTTGTAGATAGTTGGCCCAGAGGCCTTGCCAACGCTTGCTGTCCCTTCGGCGTCGGCCTCGACGTAGACTGGCTTCAACTTCAAAGTCGAATTCCCAGTTATTGTGAGCTTGTCCGGACCGAGCGGTACGATCCTGTTCGGCCTTCTTGCGTTCTTGCTCTTTCAACTTCTGCTGTCTTCTTTGCTCCCGCTCTGCTTCAATCCCCTCGCGGCTCTTCTCCCACATCTTACGGCGGACAAACTGCGCATACTCTTCGTCGTCCATCTGCTCCAGGTCACCCGTCTCTTTATTTCGGACAGTATTGGCATACGTGTGGATAGGCTGACCGTAGACACTCTGCCAAAAGTCCGCGCCCTCGTCGTCGCCTAGCGCATCAAACAAAGACTCACGGAAGGCAAGGTCTGGATCGAGATGGGCGGCGCTGCCATCGCGGGCCAGTGGGTGGGATATCGGAGACAAGTCACGCTTTCTTTTGCGCGGATGATCGGATGCATGACGATGATGATGGCGGTGGCGTTGGTGGTGGTGATGTCGCCGCCTATTTGAACTGCCCGCTTCACCATTATTGTCATCAGTGTCGTCATGTTTCTTAAAGCGAAACCGTAGCGGCGGCGCGCGGGCTGCGTGGTTGTGGAACTCATCCAGGATGCCAGTTTCGTCTTTCGACATGGCTGTCGCAAATTCCTTGTCCCTTGTCTTGTTGATATCGACGAACTCGAGGTGCATGTGACTGGTGGAGGAAACAGAAGACAAAGGAGGCATAGCGCCAACGCTAATACCGGATATGTTATCCGGCCGTAGTGCCTGTAACGAACTTTTTGTTCCGCGTCTTCTCTGATCTGAACAAACAAATGCAAAAATTCGGTTTTCAGCAATCTCTTCGCTTCCAACCCTCTCCTTCCATTAGAAAGCTTTCAATACTTCGATCTCGTACATCATTCTCTCCAAAGACTCGCACAGACATTCCTCGCCAACCACACAAACTCCACTGTCATCTCAAGCCCATATCACGTGCCCTTCTCCAGCATAGTACTCTGACAAGCTTATCGCCCACCTTGACACGGGGAAACAGCACTGTGGTTGCCTCTCCCCGACTCACCATGGCTGACTACGCCAACCCGGTAGACTTCTATCGTCAGCACATTGCGGAGAAGATCGCTCCGTTGGTCAATAAAGAAGTGCCAGAAGTGGTGCGAGTGCTGACATGGACAAACACTCTTGACAAGGGGGATCTGTCTCTTGCCGCGGCAGCTCTACGCATCAAAGGCAAAAAGCCCGACGAGCTGGCCAAAGAGATTGCGCAGTCGTTCCCGCAAGACGATGAGACGCTTGCAACAGCCACAGCCAGTGGCGTGTTTGTCAGTTTCTTCTTCAAACCCGACGCCCTGGCCAAGCGAGTGATTCCTCAAATCCTCAAGACGACGACGGAATACGGAGCAAACCCACTACCCGGCCTTCGAGACCCCCAGGACCCGTCAAAAGGGCGCAAACTGGTCGTGGTCGAGTTTTCCTCACCCAACATCGCCAAGGAGTTTCACCAGGGTCATCTCCGGAGCACCATCATTGGTGGCTTTTTGTCCAAGCTCTATGCGCTGAATGGCTGGGATGTGCTTCGGATGAACTACCTGGGCGACTGGGGCAAGCAGTACGGCCTGCTTGCCAATGGGTTCAAACGGTTTGGTAGCCAAGAGCAGCTTGCCCAGGATTCAATCCAACATCTGTTTCAGGTCTATGTCAAGATAAACGCGATCAAGGAAGAGCAGGATGAGCCCATCAAGGCGCTCAAGAAGGAAGCCGATGAGAAGCGGAAGCTAGGCCAGGATGTGTCTGACATTGAAGCCAAATTGGCGCCGCTGGTGGAAGCAAGCGAGGACGAGAAGGCACGGAAGCACTTCAAGGCCATGGAAGACGGCGACCCAGAGGCACTGGCACTATGGCAGCAATTTCGAGACCTGAGCATCGACAAGTACAAGAAGACGTATGCGCGGCTCAACATTGACTTTGACGTCTATTCCGGTGAATCGCAAGTCGGCCGCGAGAAGATTGACGAGGTTATGAATGACTTGAAAGCGAAGAAGATTGCGGAAGAGGATGGAGGTGCGCTGCTGATCGATTTCGCCAAGCAGGGAGTGAAGAAGCTGAGCAAGGCCATCGTTGTTCGAAAGGATGGCACGCCGCTGTACCTGACCCGAGACCTTGCTGCCATCCTTGAGAGATACGACAAGTATCACTTCGATAAGATGATCTACGTCGTGGCCGACCAGCAGAACGAACACATTGCGCAATTGTTCAAGACGACCGAAATCAGCGGACACAAGGAGGTCGCTGACCGATGCGAGCATATCAGCTTCGGCATGGTCAAGGGCATGAGCACACGGAAAGGCACAGTCAAATTCCTGGATGACGTGATTGCGTCAGTGCGGGAGGTGATGTGGGAGGTGATGCGGAAGAACGAGAAGAAGTACGAGCAGCTTGAGGACCCCGAGGCCGTTGCTGACAAGCTTGCCATCACCTCCATCATGGTGCAGGATCTCACGGGCAAGGTGCGAAACGGGTATGAGTTCAACCTGGATCAGATGACCGCGTTCGAGGGCGACACTGGGCCGTATTTGCAGTATGCCCATGCCCGACTATGCTCGATCGAGCGAAAGACAGGCCTGGATATTGGTAGCCTGGGCAGCGCCAACCTGTCACTGCTGACTGAGCCACACGCGGTTAACCTGGTGCGGACGCTTGCGCAGTGGCCTGACGTCGTCGCAAACACGCTCAAGACCAGGGAGCCGTCGACGGTGTTGACATATCTGTTCAAGATGGCGCACACACTCAGCTCCAGCTACGACCATTTGCAGGTTGTCGGCAGTGAGCCCGAGTTGCAGAAGGCTCGCCTAGCCCTGTATGAGGCCGCTCGACAGGTCTTGTGGAATGGGATGACGTTGCTTGGTCTTAGCCCAGTTGAGCGCATGTAACGGGCTCGATCACCGCTATTTTTAAGAGCCGCTTTGTCTCTGGCAGCGCGGGTTATAGAAAGGTCAACGACCAAACCAAGCAGAACAGGCATGTCCAGTCAGTCAGAAGGAATGCCTTCATAATGCGGACGTAGTGACAGTCCTTCCACAACCTTCTGGTATTGTCGTCCACTCACACTTCTTCCACACCCTTCTGGTATTGTCATGCTCGGATTCAGTGACAGTTCTTTCGCTTGTATTCATGCTCGGATTCAGTGAGAGTTCTTTCGCTTCTGGTATTGTCATCCGCTAGTTGTCCTAGATTTGACGTACAGTTCTTGTGTGCTGCGATAGTACCGTCCTTTCAGACGCTGTACAACATCCACTCCCCCCTGTGTGTGTACTTTATACAGGCAGTAGGGCAAGCCCCGCTCATCCTGATCCCCATCCCTCCCTTGTGTTGCCAGAAGAGACGAGGGTCAGCCAAACGCGGCCGTTTCATCCTCCACCAGTCACCTGGCAAGGAGCATTTGTTTGCCGACCAGTGGCAGGGCAACGCCACATATCACAGGTGTTTGGCTAAGGCCGAGGAAGTGACAGACCATGGCGGGTATTGGGCGGCATTGGGCAGCATTGAGCAGCGCATGGGCACGCCTGGCCATTCACGGCTCGAGGCATGCAGCTAAACGGCCCAGATCAGAGGCATCCGTTCGCATTGGCAAGAAATTTTCCAAGCGAGTGCTGTTGCGTTTGGTGGCGATCGTCACTGTGCAGCTGCTGAAGCTGATGTTAGATTGGTCCTTGTCCCAGGATGAGTCGACTGGAGTCGACTGAGGGAGTCATAAGCAAAGGGCCCGACTCGACTTATAGGCACCCCTTCTCGCTCTTGCTTCTACCACCTTGCTGTGGCTAACCGATTCTAAATCACCCTCACCCTCGTTGTCACATTCTTCTCGTCCTGCTCACCTGTTGCTGCGCACCACCCGTCGCGTCCCACACCGGAAGCCTGGTCTCGTTGCGTGTCATCTAGCCCGGCAGCCTCAAGATGCAGACACTGCCCAAACAGCCTCTAACACAAATCACAACGCACATTCTGGTACCCTGAGAGCGGTGAGCCGAAGAAAAAGAGAGCCGAGCCAGCGTCCAAGGCGGCTGTTAGACGGCACATCGCGCCTGCTGGTTGGACAGCCCCACCTTCCGCTAATAATAATTAATTATTGATTATTGTTATTTTACTCTGGGCAAGAGTAAACACGTCCCGTCCCCGTCCCCGACCCCTCCGCGTCCGTGGGTCTCTGCCGCCAACCCTGTTAATAAGGGAAGGAACCCTGGAACCTGGGCCAGACTCGCCACACCGCCGCCAAGCTTGTGTCGGCTCGCGCCTGCCCTAACTTAAGTTACACCCACTTTTTTACTCATCCCCCCCATCCCCCCCATCCCCACTCCGGGATCTAGTCAGCCCCAGAGTCGACCGTTTCCCTCTCGCCCAGAATACAAAAAGGTCTTGAATTCATGCCCGGCCCTGAGTCAAAGCATCCTCGCCCAGCCTGTGTTGAAGACTGGGACGAAGACACGCAGACCACGCTCTCTTCAACCCGAGCCACGGCCCATGCCGCCGCCGTCACGTCCGCACCGGCTGGACGGGGTGCACGACTCGGCCAATTGACCTACATCCGGGATGGAAGCGACTCTGGCTACTCGAGCAAAGCCGGCACCATTGCTAGCACCTCGACCAACAAGACTGGTGGGAAGAAGGCGCGGAGTCTTACCGTCGACACCTCGCTGATTGAACGGCACCGGCAGCCATACTCGATGAATCTCCAGCCTCCGCCAAATGCATCGCGCGATTCCCAAAAGAGGCCGGTTGGCGCTCATCATGCACCGCCGTCGGCGACAGGGGAGCGTTTCAAGCACCCCCCCACCGTTTGCTGGGTCTGTGATCAACTCGGCTACCACCCCGATCCGATCGAGTTGGCCAGATTCATACAGCCAGCGACGCCGGCCTCAGCCCAGCCAAGCAAGAAAGTAGCCAAGGCTGAGCAGGAGGCACAGAAGAAGCTTCGCCGGCAGTCGTCTACCAAGGAGAATCGCCCGACTGTGGTTTATGCGCCGCCGCCAGCAGCAGTGCCCAACTTCTACCCCGTCATCTCGCCCTACCCTCTATCTGGCATCAGCACCCCCATCACCCCGCAGCCACAAATCCCGTATGTTGCAGACAACCTGCTCTATTCCTACGCCGCCCCCGTCACGCCCATCACGCCCCATTATCTTGTCGAACCCCCACCATCTGATTACTTCAGACCTCAGCCGCCTCAGAAGGACCGGCCTCCCAAAACCCACCGACTTTCCAACGTCTATGACCACCCTGTCATCCACCACTCTCAGCAGCCCCATGGAGCCATGCATGCCACAAATGCTCCCTTCAAAGAGGCACGCCCGCCGACCAAGTCTCTCCCATCCAGCAGGAGCGTGGATCAGCAGCGAGCTGATCGAGAGGCCATGCCACCACCAGGGCGGCCTAAGCAGCAGTCCATAGGGCGATCAAGTTCCAGGGGCCCTACTGCCTACTCCAGCGATGGCATTGATGGGCGCTATCTACGCGCTCTTGACCTGTCCAAGCCCAAGGCAGCTAAACGGGAACCATCACCGACCCGGGAAGGTCGGGCACCACCGTCAGCCTACAAGCATGTTGAACAGGCGTCGGGCAGTCGACCCCCCATGCGCGGCAAGTCTGTGTCGTACTCTGACCCTGCCAAAACGACACAGGTAGCCGTCTCTTCGTCGGCGGATGCACCCTATCGAAGGCGCAATACCACCTCTTCGCATAGGCCTGTCAGCCATGACCGACTGGCAGCTGATGCCGAAGCCTACATTCAACGCAAGTCGAAGCTCACTGCCGAGCAGTTGACGGCGGAGAAGATTGCTGAGATGAAGACGGCCAAACAGGCCGTGTCTTCCAAGTCTGAGACCGGGAGCACCTTCAGCCAGCACTCGCACCAGTCTTCGTCAAAGTCATCCTCTGGCCACGATCGCTCGAGAGGACGTCCGACAAGTATTCTGGTTGACGGCATCAAGGTAGAGATACCGCAAGACTACCTCGAGCGCAAAGGGCGACCTGTGAGCATGCAACTTGCTGGTGTGAATATCTCGGTCGGCAGCAAAGACAAGCCCACGAGCACCGACAGGCGAGATCACAGGCTGATTGAAAAGGCGCCCTCGGTCTCAAGTCATCACTCGAGACCTAGGATTAGAGATAGCAGTCGGGCCTCATCCAAGCGAAAGGAGAGGCAGCACAGCGATGGAGAATCGGCCCCAAATGTGGGAAACGATCATGGGCATGCTGAGAGGTTGAGCAGAATCACAAGCTCGGCTGACGGCAGTTATGATTATGGCTCTTTTCAACAACAGAGTGCTGAATACGGCATGCCCGTGTATGGGGCTTGATCCATGGCACATACTGGCAAATGCAGCAAAATCCTGGTCTCATTGGCCTTGGAGACTTCTGACGATTCTACTTTGTGTTCGACCGTGTCATTTACGAACTGCGAGTGATATCCCCGGATTGATTTGGTTCAAGTGCATAGTCTTCCCCTACCTTCAAACTAGGCGGCGCATGTTTTGCTCTTGTGTGCGGCAAATTGTTCTTCACCGAGTTTGCAGCCCTTGAGGCTGTCATTCAGCACAAAAGCAAACAAAAGCCAAAAGCAACAATACTCTTGCGACTCCTACATACTGGGCCTGGTGTCTTTCAGCGCTTTTGTTTTTCAAACTCTTTGTCTATTTCTATTATTGCCGGCAGCCTTTGAATCTTTTGGACAGGCTACGAAGGGAAAGAATTCAGCTCAGATATATTTTCCCGGTCTTTCAAATGCGAGTTTGCTAAGACGCAGTTGGACTCTTGTTAGGAGGAGAAACGCGGAGGATAAAGGGATATGATGATTCTGGGATGAATGACGATAACGCTGGGTGCGTGAGAACAGAAGTGTGTACCATTATCCTTCCTGTAATGTGTACACTAGGCTTGACGGTTTTTGGTGTCAAGAGAATATATGGCACAGTGGCCTAATTCCCCCCTTTTCGATTTGATATCTTCTCATCCCGGGGCAAAATGGATGCCCTGTTGATGGAAATTCCAAAGCAATTTCAAAAAGTCGCCCTCATCGCACAGTCGTGCTCTCTTATCTGCCAGATTCGTCTTGTCCTCCAGCACAGACCGTACTTTTTCTCGCACGACCTCTGTTACCTTGCTCCGTTTCTTCTTGCTGGGGGTCTTGCTACCACTGGCGGCAAGTTTCGAAGCCTGTTGCCTCTGCTCCTTGAAGAATGCGGGCAGGTCGTCCTCTCCGTCATCGTTGTCCACGTCCATAAACCCATCCCAATCCCCATCGCCGCCATCGTCTGGCTCAGCGGGATTGTTGTCCATGGATACATCACCATCACCACCAGCCTGCTCCTCCTCCTGCTCCTGCTCCACCCCGCCGGCCGCTCCGTCTTCTATCAAAGGCAGATCATTCTTCGCACACCAGGTGCGATAATTCGCCTCGAGCATGGCAATGACAGCAGCGGTGCCGATGAAGTTCGCACGCAGCGTCTTGTTCTTGCGCACAAAGCAGACGCGCAACAAGCCATCCCACTCGTCGTAGCTAATACTGGGCCGGGGCACCTTGGGCACCATGCGCACAACGCTGCTCTCCACCTGCGGCGGCGGCTTGAAGTTGTTCCTGCCCACCTTCATGATGTGGTCGATCTTGGCCCACATCTGCGCATTCACGCTCAGCCGCGAGTACAGCTTGTCGCCCGGCTTGGCGAACAGCCGCAGCGCGAATTCCCGCTGGAACATCAGGATGCACACCCGCGGCGCCGGGCTCGTCGCCAGCAGCTTGAACGTCAGCGGGCTCGAGATCTGATACGGTGTGTTGCTGATGCACACGTCGAAATACGGCAGCGACGTCTTCATCACGTCGCCCAGCACCACGTCAAGCTTCTTGCCCGCCGGTGTGCCCTGCACTCGCTTGGTTACCTCGGCCGCCATGCGCGGGTCCAGCTCCACTGCGATGCATTTCTTCGCCTTTTCCAGGATCTTCACCGTCAGGTTGCCAGACCCTGGGCCGACTTCAAGCACGGTGTCGGACTGCTTGAGGTCGGCCTTGTCCACGATTGCTTGTGCCACGCCCGGGTTCTTGAGCACGTGTTGGCCAATGTCTGTGTTCATGCGGAAGATCGCATTGGACACGCCGCTTGGTGTTGTTGTTGTTGTTGTCGTCGTCGTCGTCGTCTTGGAGTATGGAGATGATGATGCTGAAGCAGCGCTCGGCCGCTTTTTGTGCGAAGCTTTGGGCATTTTTGCGCCCTTGTTCGTATTTCTCTTTCGCTCTTATAGCCTTTTCTTCTATTGCTCTTTTTTCTTCTACGCTTAGCCACAGTGAGTATCAAAACCTGGACGGTGTATGTATCGAACCTTTTGGCGGTGAAGAGCGGCAGAATCAAATTAACCGTCATTTGACTTTGACTAGCCTATATCGACTTAGCGTGGATATCCAGATTCATCCAGACACGTTCCGTAGTTAAGAGGATTGTTATCACAGTGGTTGTGGTTGCACTAGTATTGCCATACAGAAAGTGGTCGAAGGATTCTTCTTGCGATCAACATCCTGGTCTAGTCACGTGACCTCTGCTTTCTATATCAGGTTCGATTCCCGAGAATCGACCACCGGTCCACTAATTCGACTTTTAATTTCTGAATTGCGCCGAATGATCAACACTATCGGGACAACTAACATGCCGTTTTACACATGCACACACCCCGATGTTGATATACACGGTGCTAAGTTAGGTTGATTATAGCGTGTTTTGAAAGATTGACTCTGGGGTTTCTGGCTTGACTCATGATTGGTCTGCCCAGGAGTCTGTTGGTGGCGTCACATACCTTGTTACACAGCTATAAAGATTAGTCGGCGCAGTTCAAACGGAGGGAACGGTTTCTCAGAATATACCCATAGAAGAGTTGCTTGTATAGAGACAGGCTTGTGTCGTTCTCTGGTCTTTCTGGACTTTCTGTTCTTCTACCCAATCTTCTCTATCGTCCTGCTTCGTAAATAGATCTCATCAGCATGGCGGCGGATCTCAACGTCGGCAAACCGCTGACGCTCCCGAGCGGCCTCACCCTGCCCAATCGGCTTGTCAAGGCCGCTATGGCTGAAAACCTGAGTGATAGCGACTGGGTTCCGGGGGAGGCGATGAACAAGCTGTATCGACAGTGGGCGAAAGGGGGATGGGGCCTGGTTATCACCGGTAAGGACGGGAGTTGCTTTGGGCCTCTCTGATCCGCCTCTGTTGCTGACGGGTTTGGATAGGAAATGTCCAAGTCGACAGCACCTACATCAGCGAGCCCAAGGACAATGCCATCAACCATATCAAGCCCCAAGTGGAGTTGGAGTCAAGATGGAAGACATGGGCGGCCGCGGCAAAGGGTCAGGGCTCAGGCTCTCCTGTTGTGGTCCAAATCAATCACCCTGGAAAGCAATCTCCAGGCCTGGTTGGCTCGCGGTCCTGGTTTACCAAGAACATTTCGCCCTCAGCAATCCCCTTGAAGCTGGGGGGAAATATCATCCAGGAAGTGATCACCGGCCTTATCTTTGGCACACCGCGAGAGATTACACCGAGCGAGATTGCCCAGCTGGTGTCACAGTTTGCTCATGCCGCGCAACTCGCTGACAAGAGCGGGTTTGACGGTGTCGAGATTCATGCTGCTCATGGCTACCTCCTTGCTCAATTCCTATCGCCCCGGTCAAACCAGCGGACCGATGCGTATGGGGGCACAGCGGCCAACAGAGCTCGTGTTGTGGTAGAAATTGTACATGCCATACGAGCGGCGACTTCGAAAAAATTCACCGTCGGAATCAAGGTGAACTCGGTCGACCATCAGGCCAAGGGCGAGCTGGACGATTTTATTCACCAATTGCGTTTGATCGTCGACGCCGGCGTTGATTTCGTGGAGATTAGCGGAGGTACATATGAGAATCCGACGGTGAGTGTGAAGTTTGTTGCTCCTGCCTTGTTCTGAAGTTTGCTGCTCTTGCCTTGTTCTGAAGTTTGTTGCTCCTGCCTTCTTGCCTTGTTCTGAAGTTTGCTGCTCCTGCCTTGTTCTGAAGCTTGGCTGCTCCTTCCTCTGAAGGCTTGTTTGGTCCTTCCTCTGAGCCCTTGTTTGGTCTTTCCTCTGAAGCGGCCATTTCAGCTGAGTAATTCCGCAGATGATGCTGGGCAAGCAGAGTACAGCAGCGCCAGCCAAGTCGGAGCGGACGGCAGCCCGCGAGGCCTTCTTTCTCGATTTTGCTCATACAGTCCGAGGCTCGTTTCCTAATGTGCCCTTGATTGTCACAGGCGGCTTCCGCACCAGACAAGGCATGGAACAAGCACTGCAGGATGGTGGATGTGACCTCATTGGCCTGGGACGGCCAGCAGCCTTGGACCCCAGCTTGCCAACAAGAGTCGTCTTGAACCCCGAGCTTCCTGACCCTGATTCGAAGCTCTATGCCAGAAAAATTGAGGCCCCGTGGTTGGCCAAATTTCTCGGGAGCAAAACGATCGGGGCTGGAGCTGAAATCGTGAGTATTGCCCAATGGACCATGTCAGACCAATGCTAATTCCCATGTAGCAATGGTACGGGGGACAAATCAAGAAGCTCAGCTTGTTGTGAGGGTGAAAGGAGTCATTTAGCAGGGGCATCGAGCCCTTTGAGTAGAACCTATGATAGATCCAAACTGAGTCGCTATGAAGAGCGTATAAACTGTATAAATGAGTCAGTGACTAAGTATTCCTTGAGGGAAGGAAGTTAGTAAGCCAATTTGGTGAAGGAACAACCTGCCAACGTTAAGCCTGATTTGGTCACTGTGGAAGCCTTGGCAAAGGGGGCGCCCCACTCGAATTTTGGCGCTCCGCACACACAACATTGGTACAGCGGCAAAAGTGACAAGTTGACGATTTCTTCTGCATTTCGAGAATTCGCCAGTGCCCTCAGGCCAAGTCGTCGCAGCCATGGCGGAACAACTGATTTTGCGCGGTGAGCTCAGTGGCCACTCCGGCTGGGTCACCAGTCTGGCCACCAGCCAGGAAAAGTGAGTAATTCCTCAGGTCCCCGTCGTCCTGTTGACGACTGACTGCCATGAAAATCCATAAACCTGCAATGAGCCCACAGCAGCGCTGACATCCTCTGCCACAGCCCTAACATGCTCCTCTCTGGCTCCCGAGACAAGACTCTCATCATCTGGGACCTGACCCGCGACGAGAGCCAATACGGCATCCCCAAGCGCTCGCTTCACGGCCACTCGCATATTGTGTCCGACTGCGTGATCTCATCGGACGGTGCCTACGCTCTTTCCTCATCCTGGGACAAGACCCTGCGCCTGTGGGAGCTGTCGACCGGCAAGACGACCCGAACATTCGTCGGCCACACCAACGACGTGCTCTCCGTCTCCTTCTCGGCCGATAACAGACAGATCGTGTCCGGCTCGCGAGACCGGACCATCAAGCTGTGGAATACTCTGGGCGATTGCAAATACACCATCACCGATAAGGGTCACACCGACTGGGTCTCATGCGTGCGCTTTTCGCCTAACCCCCAGAACCCCGTCATTGTGTCGGCTGGTTGGGATAAGCTGGTCAAGGTAAGAACGAAGGAAAGGGAGAACCCATCGATCCGCAGCTTCTTTGCCTGTTTTTTTTTCACCAATCTTGAGGGGTCGCCAAAGATGCTACGCACACATTAAAGTATTTGCTACTTCAGAGCCCATGTGGCCATGAGATCACCATTCACCAGCGGACTGAGGCACCCCAAACCCCCCAAACAGCTGCGGAACGAAGGGCCCCAAGAACAGGAGCAAGAACTTACGGCTAACTCTTGTGTCTAGGTGTGGGAACTTGCGTCGTGCCGCATCCAGACCGACCATATCGGCCATTCTGGCTACATCAACACCGTCACCATCTCCCCCGACGGCTCGCTCTGTGCCTCTGGTGGCAAGGACGGCACCACCATGCTCTGGGACCTCAACGAGTCCAAGCACCTGTACTCGCTGCAAGCCGGCGACGAGATTCACGCCCTTGTCTTCTCACCCAACCGATACTGGCTGTGTGCTGCCACCAGCTCTGCAATCACCATTTTCGATCTGGAGAAGAAGAGCAAGGTTGATGAGCTTAAGCCGGATTACGTCGAGAAGACAAAGAAGGGCCAGGAACCATACGCTGTGTCATTGGCCTGGTCGGCTGATGGCCAGACCCTGTTCTCGGGCTACACTGACAACAAGATCCGAGCCTGGGGTGTGATGTCGAGGGCGTAAAGTTAGAAACCCCCCTGCAGTTTGGTGCAAGTGTTTTGTGACAAGGAGAGGGAAAGCGAAGCGACACGAGAGCATAGCGGTCCGCCAGTCACCTCGAGAAGCTGCACCACACAAACGAGGTAGAAGGAAAGGCTTCTTTGCCAGCTCGCAGAAGAGAAGAACAACGATCGAAGTCGTCGGCGAGCACTGGTTCCATCTCTCAGGCTTGTTTTCTTATCCTTCAAGACCGACGATGGTGCAGGTGTTATGACCCGTATACAGTAATCGTGCCCCCTCCCCCGAAGAAAAAACCTTGCAAAAGTTCTCTTTTCCCGCTCGTCATCATCATTGTCGTAGCCATCCTGGATATAAACGTTTGCTTTTTCGGTTTCAGTCAACCTCCCTCCTCATCCCCCTAGCCCTGTCCCTCTCATCGGCGTCCAACTTGCCGGCAATCTCATCAATGGCTTCACCACCAGCGTCATCCATCAACTCTTCCCACTCGTCATCATCAACATTCATAACCATACAAATCTGGCGCACCCGCTCAAAGGTTTCCCTAAAGGCATACTTCTGGCCTTTGCAGGCGTACTTGACAATCCCGTTGACGTCGTGCTCGAGGCGCATGGCGCCGTGGGCATTGACGCGGCCGCTGTACGTCCACACGCGCTTCTCGAGCAGCTTGGCCAGGTAGGCAAGCACGATGGCCAGGAGCATGTCCCAGGCCGGCGGGGTCAGGAGGCGCGCGAGGGGCCGCGAGAGCGCGTCCCAGGCGAGGGCGAAGCGCTGCCGCACCTCTGGGCTGAAGCCGCGCGCGGCGTCCGGGTCGTCGTGGTATGCGTCCGCGAGCGCGGCCACATAGTCGTCGTTCTGCGCCGCCGTGAGCTGGTACGTTGCGTCTGCGTCGCGGAACGCGTCGCTGAGCATGGGCCGCAGTCGCGGCTTCATCACGTTGTTGAACAGCACGTTGATCCCGTCCGAGAGCAGTTCCGAGCATTTTTCCCGGAACGAGGTCGACAACGCGGTGAGAGCGGCCTGAGCGGCGAGTTGGTCCGAGGGGCTGTTGGGGAAGAGCGTTGACAGGGCCGGTGGTGCTTCTGCCGCTGCTGCTACCGATGACGACGACGACGACGACGAAGGCGCACTGTTGACAATCTGTGATATGTAGTCGCGTGATACATCCAGGTTGTTGACCAGGAGGACAAACGAGACGATTAGGTATTCAGGCGGCAATTGGCCTTGGATCGCTGCGCGCGGGTAGAACTCATCGCGCATTTTGCGTTGGTGTATGCCGATGAAGTCAGACGACAGTATCCGCGTCAGAGTACCGACAGTATCCGTAAGCAGCGGGAGGGAGCCGGCCGACAGGGCCGAGGTGAGCAGTTTTGAAAGGATGTACATGATATCTTCGACAGCTGAGGTGATAAAGGGCGGTGACGAGGGCAGTGGCCGTGACGGTGTCAGGGATAGACCTGAAGGCGGTTCATCCATCTGGAAGGCCTTTTCAAGCGAGCGCCGGAAGAAGAAGGCGGTGAATTGCTTGAACGGGCTCTCCAATGCTGCAGACACCTTTCGCGATAGGGATGAGTTGACGAGGAATGCCGGAGTCGCGAATGAGTCTGCTGGAGTCTCGCTCGGCCGGCATTTCTCCGTCACGAAGCGGGTGTAGAGCGACCACTTGGTGAGCATGGTCGTGATTTCGTTGAGCATAGCGTCTACCGCTTTCACATCGATCCCTTCATCTTCTGAACCCGGTACAGAGGCGGGAGAGCCTGATCGAGGGGCCGCAGTTTGCTGCCGGGGCTGGGCGGAGAAGGACTGGAGGAGAAAAGGGTAGGAGTATGACTTGATTTCGGTCAGCTGCCGGTCGATTTTGCGCTCGTCGGCCCAGCTGTCAATGATGATTCCTCCCTGCAAGTCCGCTTCGGCCTGTAGCCTTTCAATCACCCGGGCCATCTTGCCGGGCCCGTAATGCCGCTCAACGAGTGCTCCATGTCCGTCGATGATCTGGGCAATATGCTCAAACAGACGTGTCAAGGCGTGCGCGTAGAAGAAGCCGTCTTTGGTCTGGTTGCCAGCTGTGCCCGCGTTCAAACTCGCCCTTGCTCTTTCTGCAACCCCCTGACACACATAGCGACCGTAGACGTCAAGGCCAATGTCCGATCGATTAATGAGCGGGAAAAGTTTGAAGAAGCGAGTGATCCTTGCCCCGTCTTTGTCCTTGACTGCCTTCTCGAACTCCTTCAGGAAGAGCGTGCACAGCGATTCAGAGGCAGTCTCCAGAGTTGTGGCAGGTACATCAGGCACTTCTGCCGTGGGTACAACGCGAGCGGCAAAGTCGCCGTCGATAACCTCCCTCGGGATCTTTGATGCTCGGCTGAGATAGCTGGCCGCCGCCTCCCAGTCTTGTGTAGCCCCCATGGACCCATGAACGCCGAGCACACATGCTTTGAGCTCCGAGACCTGCTCAACCACGGTCAATGTTGCCTTGACATGGTCCTGCTCCAGATCCAATCGCTTGACCGAGCTGGAAAGTCGGTTGGCCTTGGATGCAGAGTCCGAGAGCAAGCCGGTGTGGATTGATCTCGCCTTCGACACCTGAGCGCTAAGCTTGGCCCGCACCAGATCGAGACGTCCTAGATCCTGTTGTAGGTCCTTTTTTGCAGCTATCAAACTGTCGAGCTGCGAGCTCACCGTCGCCTCTTTTTGCTGCAGCACTGCAAGAGCAGCCTTGATCTCAGACACTGTCTTTGCTGAGTGCACTGAAGGCCTGTCTTGCTGAGTTGTTCCATTTTGAAAAACAGTACCGTTCACTGGCATACTCATTTTTGGCTCACACCGCTCCCTGCACCAGCAAAGAGGAACTGAGCCATTGTATTAATAGACTGTTTCTTCTTGTAACTTAAAAGGGGATCCAAAATAAGCTAATTATTCACTATTCCTAAACAGGTTAGCTTATCCAATTGCACGCTATGTACAAATGTGGCCTAGCCGTCATGTGAGGCAACCCACTTGTAAACATGCCGTCGTTGGGCACAACTGCCCCTCTGTTGGCCTCGAGGTCGATTTAATGAATTCTCCTCTACAGAACAGCGCTCGCCCACCCAAAGACGAGGATTTTATCCAGCAACGACCGCTTTCACCCTCTCCGTCCCTCGGCCACTCGGAAAAACGAGACCCAGCAGATTGCACGACAAAGAAACGCACTCTGCCAGAACACTCGGATCCCAGTCCGACACGTAAGAGACAGAACACGGGATATCCACGCGAGACGAGGGGCACGGTAAGAGAGTCGGTGCGAACTTTGACTGGAGATCCCCACCTTGAGTCTCTCCAGAAGACCGTTCCTTCAAGCAGCGTCCAACCTATAATATTGCCAAATTCTGGTGGCATTGACCGAGGCGTCTATTGTCACATCGCACACTGGGCCAGTACCGGACTCTGGCCAGCCAATTTCTCAACTATGGCTACGCCAACCGTTTCACCTCAGAAGAGACAAGAACCCCCAACCAGCTATTCAGAACTGGCACAACAGGGCAAGGTCCCCAAGTTAGACAGTCCTGCTTCTGAAGCCTTCCTCACTGGCTATCGTATTGTCACAGATGAAGTCACAGGCGATCAGTTTGTCTCTTCAGACAGCAAGAAGCTATTCGAGCAAATGTTCGAAATCCAATATGATGACCCAGTCTACACCCAGTTTCCACTATCAGAATTCTTAGTGGTCTGGAACCGATTACAAACCCGCAACAAGTTTCGTATCAACCGAGATCTCACACCACTTCTTGTGCCTTCAGCAGAGCTCCTCTTTTTCTGTGGTGAAGATAAACTAGAGCATATTGTAGAAGAACTATGTGCTGATATCACAAAAGCCACACCCCTAGCAGGTCCTAAGCCTAGACCAGATATCTCTGTGGGAATAGCTCCTTCTGCTTTCACTGACGAGGAAATCTCGAAATTACAGCACCATTCCTCACCAGAAAGAGCAACTTTGTTCACAGATAACCTCTATTTTCCATTTCTTCTGTGTGAGACTGAGTCTGAGAATGAGATGGTCAGCAGAGCAGATCAAGAGAACATTCAAAGCAGTATTATGGCTGTTAATGCCATTATTCAGCTTTATCAGGTCTTAGGAAGGAATCAAGTATCAAAACTCAGCGGCAAAACTCTGGTTGTTTCCATCTACCATACTGAGGAGGTGATCAAGATACATGGACACTATGCTGTCATTAAGGGGGCTCAGATTACCTTCTACCGGCACCGCATTGATTCATATGTCCTCGGCCCTGGAATGAATGAAGGCAACAGGAAGAGGACATATGACTTTGTTCGAGAAATATACACCAGCTTCTATCCAGCACACTTGAAGATGATCAAAGATGCTCTGGAGCAAATGGCTAGTCCGCCTGATCTGAGTGCCTCCCAACAACAAGGGCCAAGTATTCCATCACAACAAGAGTCAACTATTCCATCACAACAAGGGTCAACTATTCTATTACAACAACGGTCAAGTATTCCATCACAACAAGGGTCAAGTATTCCATCATCTGGACAGAGCCATCTGTTGTCGCAGCCTGGTACCTCTGTTAGCAGCAGTAGAAGAGGGAAAGCAGCACAGCTGGAACAGTGGTTCAAGGGGCAGGTGGAGGCACTGAAGGCAGAGAAGGCAGAGGCTGAGAGGCGCCATGCAGAGGAGAAGGCAAAGTTGGAGATGTTGTATGCAGAGGCCAGCGCAGGTCAGGCACAGCTGAGGGACATGCTACAAAAGCTGTTGGACCGACAGTGAGAGGTCAGAGATTGATTAGGCGGATGAAGGAACAACGTTATGGTTGAAGGTGGCCCACTATCCCCATCATTATCCTTAGTCCTTCATCTATATCTAGTCAAGCCGTACCTTACTTCAACTCTTCAACCACCCTCTTCAGGACCTCCTCTGTCGTCAGCCCAGCATTCTCTGGCCTCTTGCGGACACGGGCCCAGACCTCTCCATGCTTTGGCTCGACAGCAGCACACTTGGCCCTGACCTCGTCCCTCTTCTCATCCGTGCCATGCATTAGCAAAAACTTCATGTACCAGGCCCATGTGTCGCCGAGATCGCCGTCGAGGACAATGGCCTTCTCGAACCAGCTC
This sequence comes from Chaetothyriales sp. CBS 134920, assembly GCA_003693665.1. NCBI lineage: Eukaryota > Fungi > Ascomycota > Eurotiomycetes > Chaetothyriales > Domatiomycetaceae > Domatiomyces > Domatiomyces catenatus. Next base: position 65,423 of record QQSL01000051.1, read on the forward strand.
ATGGCCTTGTCGAGTTTCCTCTCGCCCCAGAAAATGCGCGCGACGGTAGTGAAGAGGATGGGGTCGTTGTCGACGGCCTTGATTGCCTCGAGCGATTGCGGCTTGCGCTGCGTACGCGGCTGGAGATTCCATATGTTTTCTGACCAGAGCAGGCCCGACTTGGGACACTCTTGTAGCGCTTTGGACATCAGATTCTTGGCTTGTGCCACGTTGGGCGGCGTGGTCCTCAGTTCGATGCGCACGCTTTCTGCCCATAGCTCGGGCGTCTTGGGGTTCTGCAGACGGGCGCGGTCGAGGACGGAGCGGGCCTTGATCACGACCCCGGCCTTCATCTCCAGGCGTGCGGCCAGAAGCCAGAGGGGGATGGACTTGGGACAGGCCCGTGTGCCAGAGGAGTAGGCCTCGCGTGCTTGGGGGACCATCCCCTTGTCCTCATATATCTGGCCCTTCATCATCCACAGCTTGGCTGAGCGGGGGAACCGGGTTTCCTTGCGGTCCACCACGCACGATTCAAGGCCTTGTAAGACGAGGTCGAGTGCTACATCAATGTTGCCGAGCTGGCGCTCGTACGCGGCTGACTTGTACCACACGCGCTCGGTTGGTGCCTCTTGTCGCGCGGTCGCAAGAAGATCGCGGGCCTGCTCCACCTGGTTGGCGTCGGCTTCAAGCTTCACTGCCGCCAGCCAGATTTCTTCGTTGTTGGGGTTCTGCTTGAAGGCGCGGCCAAGCACCCGGCGCGCATCGTCCACCTCGCCGGCGTGCCATTTTTCTCGCGCCAGCTGCAGCCAGAGCACTTCTGACTGAGGAACAGCTTCAACCGCCTTTTCCAGCAGTTGCCATAGATTCTCCTTGGAGCCATAGTTTCGTTCCAGATCGACAGCCGCCAACCACAGCGACTTGCTGGTTGGGAAGACACGGAGTGCATATGCATAGATGGCCCGTGCCGTCTCATACCTGCCCCGGCCAATGCTGGCTTTGGCATCATCCTTCCAGATTTCTCTTCTGTCGTCGTCTTCATCTAGTGACCAGCCCAGTGTCTCTCTGATAATGTTGCAGCAGGTTAGAATAGCCCCTTCCGACTCGCACTTCTCGGCTTCGGTGATCCATTCTTCTCGCTTCGGCATCGCATTTTCTCGCACGAGAGCTTTGACTGCACGGTTCATGACGTTGATCTTGTTGGCCTGGCCCATTTGCTCTTGCAGCCGGGCAGCTGCAATCCAGATCTCGTGCGAGGTCGGGATGGCTTTTCTTGCCTTGTTGAGCACCGCTTGCGCATTCTCCGGTGTCTCGAGACGGGCAAGGGCCAGCCAGAGCTCGACTGAAAGAGGGATGATCTCAGTGGCCTTGGCCAACATCAGCCTGGCGTCAGCTTCATCCTCTTCCAGGTTGACTGCCTCCTTCCAAATCTGCACCGACTGTGGGATGTGGTCGATGGCCTGGCGGAGGACGCGCTTCTTCGCTCGCGGATCCGACTCGAGCTTCATTGCCTCGATCCAGAGTCTCGTCGATCGTTCATTATTCTTAATCGCATTGGCAGCAATGATCTTGGCGTTGTGATTCTCGTTCAATCGGATATTCTCAAGCCAGACGTCTTCCGACTTGGGACACTGCTCACAGCCCTGGGCAATCAATTTCCGGGCAGCAACAATCTTGCCAGCCAACTCCTCTAGCCGGGCAATCGCAATCCATCCGGGCGCATGCTTTGGATTCGTCTTGATCACTGATTCCAGCAGCACGCGCACCCGATTGACGTCGCCGATTTCCACCTGGGCCGACTCGAATTCACTCGAGGCAAGCGAAGTCAGGTAGCCCTTGGGGTCAATCGTCGTCGCACTTCCCGTCCCCGCATCCGCCTCTGCCGCTCGGTCCAGCCTGGCCTTGAGCACCTTGTCTCTTGCAGCGCCAATATCGGCAAAATTGGTCATCGTTCCATCCTTGGCATCTCGACTGCCACTGTCCGTAGCCGCGCCGTCCTCTTGCACCGTTGTCTGAAACTCGGTTGAGTCTCTGGCCTTGGCGAGCACGCTGTCGGGCACGGCGTAGAATCGCTGCTTCATATTCTGCTTGGCCCTTCTGTTCTTGCCAGTGAGATCCCCGACCTCGGGAATGTTGGCCCAGTCCTCGTCTGAGACGGTGGCCAAGCTCCGCTTTAGATCGGCAAACTGGGCTGATATCTTGGGGTTGTTGCGCTCGTATTCTTCCGCTTCTTGTTTCTCGCGTGCTTCCCTGCGGTAGGAACTCAAGTCGGCAATCTGTTCATGCAGAGTGGGATGTAAACCACATGCTAAATCATCCCGGGGGAAGGCAGGAAAGGGGTGGATGAAACTGACCTTCTCTCACGCCGTCTCCGCTCCATCCTCTCGTCCACAGCCTGATATATCCGGTCGGCCTCGTCATCATCTCTGTCGTACTGGCCGTAGGCAAACAGGCCCACTTCGTTCTCGGGGTCTTGGAAGCGGTCATCGTCCTCGGGCTCTTCCTTGTTCTGGTCAGACTTTCCCTTGTCACTGACACCGTATGCGGTAGGCGCAGAGGCACCTAGTTGTTGCGCTCGCTTTGCAATGGCCTCTTGGATCTGTTCTGGCGTTGGGCCTTCGCGCGCAGGTCCCAAGTCGGAACGGGTGGTGAAGCCGGTGGCACCACGGCCGAGACCGGCGACATAGTTTTCGGGCGCAGGCTGATTGAGAAAGTCTCGCCGTCCAGACATGTCGATGGGAGCCGGGAAAGAAAGGATTGCAGGTGGTTGTCAAGTTGATTCTCTACTCTTCTGCGCCGCATTTAACGCTGGCTATCTCCGGCTGAGCCTGTAATTACACCGTAAAGTTACATGTAATTAAACAACACTATTTATTGGGTTCACTTTCCTTGGCGGCGAGGCAAAATCTCTTGGGTTGCCTGATCTATTGCCTAGAACTCTTACAAGTCTTATAATCTCTTAACTAATATCTCATTAAGATCTCATACAACCCTTATAACTAATTTCTGGTTATCAACACATCTAGCTTGATAGCACCTCCGACACCGTCTGCCATAGGGCGCAGGCATCGGTCAAGGCCCAAGCCGCCCTCGCGGCGTTGGCACCAGACAATGGGTAACGAATCATCCAGCCTGGTGGACGAGTCAATACCTCCGACAACATTGAGGTCGCGCAGCCTGGATGGGGTGGCCAAGTATGTGGAGGAGCATGATGTCAAGAAGATTGTGGTGTTGGTGGGCGCGGGTATCAGCACCTCTGCTGGAATACCTGACTTTCGCTCTCCGGACACAGGCTTGTATGCCAACCTGGCGCGTCTCAATCTGCCGTACGCAGAGGCTGTATTTGACATCGGCTTCTTTCGAAGGAATCCTGTGCCATTCTACACGCTGGCCCATGAACTCTACCCAGGCAAGCATCTACCAACCATAACGCACTCTTTCATCAGTCTGTTACATAAAAAGGGCCGCCTGTTGAAACTCTTTACGCAAAACATTGACTGCCTTGAGCGCCAAGCAGGTGTGCCTGTAGAGAAGATAATAGAGGCCCATGGCTCCTTTGCCACACAGCGCTGCATCGAGTGCAAGACGGCATTTCCAGACGACATGATGAAGGAAAAGGTGGCTAAGATGGAGATTCCTCGCTGCATTCAAACAAAGAGCTGCAATGGGCTCGTCAAACCAGATATTGTCTTTTTTGGCGAGGCCCTGCCCCCGTCTTTTGATCAAAACAAGCACCTACCAGCCATTGCAGACCTGGTTATTGTCATGGGTACGAGTCTGCAGGTGCATCCCTTTGCGAGCCTTCCGTCCTTTGTTAACCAAGACACGCCACGGATTCTCATCAACAAGGAACAAGTAGGCGAGATCGGCTCTCGGCCCAACGACGTGCTGGTACTGGGTGATTGCGACGAAGGTGTCAGAAAGCTTGCAGACGCCTTGGGCTGGCGGGAAGAACTCGAAGTTGAATTTGCAAAGACACGGCCCAAGACGGTTGATAAGAAGAAGGCAGAGCCAGAGCCGACGAAGAGCAAGCAGGAGCTGTTGGATGAGGAGATTGAGAAACTGACGCGGGGTATTGATGAGACGCTCAAAGTCAATGCTGAAACGAGAAAGCGACTGGAAGAGGAGCTAGATGCGAAGTACGTTGATCCGGTGAAGCCAAAAGATTCGGGTGGAAGCCTTGAACATGTCTTTCCACACCTCGGCAGCCAGGATGAGGGAGAGAAGGGAGAGAGGGGAGAAAAGGGAGAGAAGGCAGAGAGGGGAGAAAAGGGAGAGAAGGCAGAGAAGCTAGAGAAGGCAGAGAAGGCAGAGAAGGCAGAGAAGCCTTCACTTTGATACCAGGGCAGTCAAGAGTCGAACGGGCTAGAGACATGATAACAGATCCAAGCCTCCATTTCATATATCATTTCCCTCTCCTTATTCTTCGTCAGCCGGCTAGTCGAGGAGAGCAAGACTACAACTGCCCAATCCGGGGACTTGAGTCATGCAGGACTTCTGGGCGTCCAACATAATCGCCGACTGGCTGCACACGGACTATTCTGCACTCTAGGCAACCGGAGCATCCCAAAACTCTGTGCAGTTGTCAGATACGCACTCAAGACATCATACATGTTGGCTTACCTGCGACACCTAGCGAGGCCCAAGCCCCTTAGGCAGTCCGAGTCACAGGTGCAGAGGGCCTGAAGTCGTTGACAGGGGCACTGTTCTCAAAGACACCGTCTCATAGATACTTCGTCGACAAGCGGTCAGAAGCAACGCTGGCTCAGACTCGGCCTCGTATGGCCATAGGATGCTATGCCCAAACGATCTACGGTCGGCTGGTTTCAAGGAGCCCCACCACCGATAAGTATGAAAAGTGAAAGTGCCCCGCCGCCAACCAAGGTTGTTGTTAGGTTTCGTTATTATTCTTCCCTCAGTTCCTTCCTTTCTGAGTGGCCGTACCTGCTCGACAAGCCTTTGCCCTCTGCTCCTCCCTTTCCTGGCTCTTGGCCTCGAATCCTCATTTCTCCTCAATCTGCCCCCCTCTCCGCCCTCTGCCAGGCAAGATGGTGGGACTTGGAGCGGCGCGCAAGCCCTCCCGCAAGGGTGAGTTGTGCTCCCACAGCGGTTCTGCCCATACCAGTTCTGCTCCGCGCAGCTCGCGCAGCTCAGCCAGAGCTGAAGCCAGGCAGGATCTATGGCCGATGTGCCACAAAACCTGATTGAGGAAATCGCCAATCTGGAGCGGCTGTTCACCGTAGACGCGGCCAAACTGAAGGAGATTACCGATCACTTCGTGGACGAGCTCCAGAAGGGCCTGGATCGTGACGCCAACATCCCGATGATCCCGACCTGGGTGATGGGCTTCCCCACAGGCCATGAGCAGGGTGTCTTCCTGGCCCTTGACATGGGCGGCACCAACCTGCGCGTGTGCGAGATCACATTGGCGGAAGAGAAGGGCGAGTTCGACATTATCCAGTCCAAGTACCGCATGCCAGAGGAGCTCAAGACGGGCACTGCCGACGAGCTGTGGGAGTACGTGGCCGACTGCCTGGAGCAGTTTATTCAATACCACCACGGCGATGACAAGGACCTTGGCACGATCCCCCTGGGCTTCACCTTCTCGTACCCAGCCACCCAGAACTACATCGACGACGGCATATTGCAACGGTGGACAAAGGGATTCGACATTTCTGGCGTTGAGGGGCATGATGTGGTGCCCCAGTTTGAGGCAGCGATCAAGAATCGGGTGAGTTCTGTTCTGATTAAGCAGTATATGGGTGTACATCTAACGGAGGGGAACATGGCAGGGCCTGCCCGTGAAACTGGCTGCACTGATCAACGACACCACCGGGACATTGATCGCGTCTGCATACACGGACCCGGCAATGCGAATTGGATGCATCTTCGGCACTGGTTGCAACGCGGCCTACATGGAGAACTGCGGCTCGATCAACAAGCTCAAGCACCTCAACCTCGACCCAGACCTGCCCATGGCGATCAACTGCGAGTGGGGCGCATTCGACAACGACCACTTGGTGCTGCCGTTGACCAAGTACGACACGATCATCGACGAGACCTCGCCACGCCCTGGCCAGCAGGCTTTTGAGAAGATGATCGCCGGTCTGTACCTGGGCGAGATCTTCCGTCTGGCCGTGGTTGACCTGCACGAGAATAAAGGGCTGCTGTTCGCCAAGCAGGACATTTCCGCGCTCAAGAAGCCGTACACGCTGGACGCATCCTTCCTGTCCTTCATCGAGGAGGATCCGTTTGAGAACTTGCAGGAGACGCACGACATGTTCCTGGAACGGCTCAAGATTGAGGCCACCAAGCCAGAGCTGGAGCTATGCCGCCGGCTGGCCGAGCTGATCGGCACGCGGGCTGCGCGCCTCAGCGCGTGTGGAGTGGCGGCCATCTGCAAGAAGAAGAATTACGAGGCCTGTCATGTCGGCGCCGACGGTTCCGTCTTCAACAAGTACCCGCACTTCAAGCAGCGCGGTGCCCAGGCTCTGCGCGAGATCCTCGACTGGCCCAAGGGCAAGCGCGACCCTGTCGTGCTCTCCTCGGCCGAAGACGGTTCCGGTGTTGGAGCTGCCCTCATTGCCGCGTTGACTATTGAGCGTCTCCGCGCCGGCAATACAATTGGAATCAAGAATCCGGACAACTTCTCCAGCTTTATCAAGTAAGGCGGTAGTATCAGAAAGAGAACAGAGAAAAGTGCGATGTAAATATGAGCTTCCACAAAAATATCGCAGAAAAATAAACCCGTCCAAGGTTCATTTGATCTAAATAAATGTAAAGGAGTAATTCCCTAGGGTCGAATCTCCCATAGTCGGACCGCGCCCCTTTCATTGCCTACGGCCAGGAGCATAGAAGCACTAGCATTACCCTGACCGCCGACTGCAACACTGCTGATCCGGCCGAGATTGGTACTGTCGGTCGGCCAGTTGCGAAAAACGGTGCACGAGGGCAGATGGACAAGCCGCAGCGCGTTCTTCTTCCAGCGCGAGGAGACAACGAGCAGCTGCGAGTCTGGGCTGAAGACAAGGTGCGAGATGGGCGTGGTCAGCTGGTCGAGCGTGCGAGCGGGGCGAGGACGGCCGGCGGCGGCAGCACCACCACCACCACTTTCACTATTACTGGTGGTGGGTGCGAGAACGGCGTGCTTGAAATCGGCGCTGTGGCGGTCGTAAATGTTGACAATGCCGGCCGACGAGCCGACAGCGGTCCAGCGGCCGTCGCGCGACGTGGCGAGCACGGTCGAGCCGACGGCGCCGTCGTCGTGCCAGCGTGCGACAACGCGCCGGTCTGCAATCGAGTATTCGGATACGTGCCCGGATTTGCCGATGACGGTGAAGCCTTCGGGCGGTGATTGTGATTGTGATGATGATGGGCTGCAGGCGCTGCCCCACCAGTCAAAGTCGGCGACACCGCCTTGGCTGTCGATGCGACAGGAGCAGATCCACGACAGGGTGGTGGCGTCGAGCACGTTGATGACGCCGCCGCCGCCGGCCTTGGTCGACGAGACCAGGCCGATCAAGGTGCCGGACGGGCTGGTTTTGAAGCGCTCGGTTGTTTTCTGCTGCTGCGAGATGGTTGACAGTGCGCGCGACACTTTGCTGACCCGCCCCGTGGCGAGGGTCCAGATGTGGAAGTAGCGTCGCCGCGCGGATAGGATGATGCGAGTCTCGTCTGTTGTTGTGTCGTCCGGGGGAGGAGAGCCGGCCGACTGTGGCACGCAGAATTCGCTGTGGCGGAGCGCTGTCTTCTTCACGTGCAGCGATGTCAGCAGCGGGTTGGGGTTGGGTGGCTGTGGGGAGATGTGGTAGAGCGATGCGGTTGCCGACGGTCCAGAGGCCAGGAGGATGGGATAGTAGGGGTGGAATTGCAGCGACTCGACGGATGACGGGCCCGAGCTGGTCACTGGTGGCAGACGGGCGATGTCGATGACTTCTGGCTGCAGTTTCTGCCGTTTGAGGCCGTTGGTTGCGCTGCCACCACTGCCTGGCTGCCGTGTGAGTGCCGCGGCAGAGCGGAGGAGCTCAGCGAGCGGCTGGACAGAGCGAGCGGCGCTCGTGTCGTTGTCACTGTCGTTGTCGCTGTCAGACATCGACAGATCAGAGTCGTCCTGCACATTGGCTGTGGCCCCGTTGCCATTGTCTGACTGCCGTTTTCTCTTGCGGGCTGCCTGTGTCATCGCCCATTCTGGCCGCGGGTGGAGGCGCTCGTATTGCCGGCGCAGGCGGGCGATATACTCACGGCCCGAGACTATGTCGTCGTCGGGTGTGTCGCGCAGCTTGCGCAGCCGTGGGTTTGACGCCAGCGACACGGCAACGCGGTCGTCGTCGCTGTCGTACCACACGGCCGTGGAAGCCGCCACGCCGCCAGAGGTCTGCGTGTCGATGCCAGCATCGGCGTCTAGCTGGTTGCGTACAGTCTCGGGTAGATCACTGGTGCCGGCATCGAGGAAGAAGAGGTCGTCGGCGACCACGTCGTCGTCGTCCTCCTCCTCCTTATGGACAGCATCGCTCTCATCGGTGTTATTGTTGCCATCAGACAGTTTTCCTAGTGCCTGTGCGTTCTTTGTCTGTGTCAGGAGCGAGTCGAGGAATCCTGCGTCGTCGCCAAAGAGCAACTGCTCAAGCCGCCGTTCGGTGTCGTCTTTTTCGATCGTATCGGGGTCGGAAGGGCGCGTAGCCTGCTTTCTCCGTGTGGGCGCATGGCTCTCGCTCTCGTCCACACTCATAACCACTGCCGCCGCCATTTTGGGAGCACAGAAGCAGACAATTCGGCGCTCGCACTTGAATTTCTCATTCGCCGTGTACTCCAAAAAATTCGGCCGGAACTAAACGGAGTTAACTCACTTACCGTTTCAGGCATGGTGCTGTAGCACGTGACCAGATAAATTCTATTCGTAGCTTGTAGACCCAAAGTAGTTAGTCTGACTAGAGTTCCATCAAACGATTTCCACCGAATCGTTTGAGATCATTTAAATTTCCCCAGCTATCCGAATGAAAGATGGCAATCAAGCTGCTTATAGAATAAACTCTACACTACCTATTGGCCCAGCCGGATCTTAACCCTGTTCTTTTTGACATGGACCTGCCTGGAAGTGCCCCGCACTTCTCCATTCTGCCTTGATTCTGGTCTATAACTTTCATTTCACCCCTGTATACTACATGTGTATATCCTCCACTTCTTCAGGGCCAGTCTCTCAGCTTCAGCAAGCTTTAGTCATACTTCTTGTCACAAAATGCCCGAGGCAGTTGTGTATCCTCATTGGATGCGCCTCCATATATATCCCCAAATCCACTACAACTCTACAATCAAAAGAAGCAGCAAAGAGGTAGAGTATGGACCGCGGCGCTGACTTCATAGATTAATATGTATGATGTCAGTCGGCGGACATGCAAGACTTTGGTTATCTAGATCTCCGATCTGGGACTTTCAGAGCTCATGAGCAAGGGAGTACCCTTGTCGAGAACAGCTGAGACCGAAGCCAATGAGGTTACTATACCCCAGCACCCAAGGTATTTCTTCTTTGCGGCAAACAAACACCAATCGACCTTGTTGGGTTTTTCTTTCATTGTGGATTCTGCCGCTCAACAACGTATCTTCTCGGAGCAGGCGAAGTCCTGTCCAGATTTGGAAAATCGAAACTGAGGCAATTGAAGGTAGATGATATGGCGTGCTTGGCTGCTTCACCTCGACGAAGATCGATGATGTTATAGCCTCGGTCAAGATCAAGGGTATGACCAAGATGGAATCACCATCCTCAGACGGTGAACAGCAGATCTGGGATTGCATATGCTGCCAATCGAGCTCTATATTGGATTAAGTCGTGTTATGTTGCCTCGGAAAAGTCCAAGACTCGCTCTATCACCAACAGTATCTTGATCAGTGGCACGGGACGACAAGGAGCAGATACAGAAGGTGGCAGATGTCTACATCGATGCATTGATCCATAATTAGACGGAGCGACTCCTGTATATGCTTTATGTCAGGTCAAACGGCCCCGGCGAGGCGGCCCCGCGCCTCTGACCATCGGCTTTTCATTTGGTGATGCCTTTCAAGACGGCCACGCTCTAGCTCTCTCCCACCCTCAGAATAGGATATTTCAAGAGATGGCTTGGAGTAGCTTCCGCTTCGACTGCCTATGACGCTCGCTCCCCTCTTGTGTAATAACAACTTAGGGCGTCATAGTGGCAGTGGTCGGCAAGCCATGTCTCCTCCAGACTCCATAAACTCCATAAAGCTAATTAATATTCATATCACAACAGCGACATGCTCATCGAGGAAGTCTGTCACACTGCCCATAGCGGCTGATGCAAGACAGCCGACAACGCCAAAGGCAATTGTGATCTTCCAAAGATGCTTAAAGGCAAGGCTGAAGACCTTGATCATTGCGTGCTTTAGGATCTCGGCCGCAGCGGGGTCCTGAGCCAGCTTCGGAACTTTGGCAGCAAGCTCGTCGAAGTTGACCGATGTAAGGTCGGTGACAAAGTCGGTAATGGAGGTGAGGTTGGTGAATCCAGCTTGGATAATGTCCACGGCTGCGTATTTGATCGTGTTCTTCGTCACCTGGTCTGTCAGTTGGTTGTAAAAGATCGCCAATGCGATGGTTTGAGCAATTGCACGTATGGCGACTGTAAGGCAGGTAACGGACGCAATCAGGTCGTCGGGTGTGATAACAGTGGCGATGACCTGGTTGGGAACCAGCACACCGCCAGTGCCGATGAGTGCGAGGACAAGAGGCGCCCAGGCTGTGTTGACATTGTAAGGGTCGATGACAATCATACAGGAACATGCTAGTCGTAGTTGTTAGAAACGATTTGCTCGCGCTGAACAAAGGGGTTATTAGTAGCGGGCTGACATACCAACAGTTTGCACGACGCAGAAGGCAAACATTACCCACTGGACCTGCTTCCGGAAGACAGCAAGGAGCAGTGCGGAGATGATCGCACCGCCTAGAATGCATGTGCCGATTGGGAGCCCGTAAATACCAAGATGGAACAGGTCGGCTTGGTACACACTGATGGCTTGGACAGGCCAGAACGCCACGAGTGGCAGGTAGTTGATTCCGGCTGTGAATATAACAGTCATGATACAGAAGAACGGCCGAGGTACGTGTACGATTCGTCGAGGGAAAAGAGCGTATTTGGCGCCATAGGCCTCCCACAGACAGAAGACGGGGACAACCACAATTCCCGAAATGAGCGGGCCAAGGACGTGACCGGAGCCCCAGCTATGGTTCTGGCCACTGTTGATACCGACAAGGATGAGGAGAACGGCAAGAATGGCGAGGGCACCGCCGACAAAGTCGATACGGGCAAGGATCTCTCTTTTTGAGAGGCCGCGGCTGTTCGTCCGGGGTGGAGGGCGGTACCAGCCGGCTATGAGGACAAAGGCGAGCAAGTCCCAGAGCCCGAGACAGAGCCCGGTCCATCTCCAGCTGGACTCGGCGATCCAGTTGGCATACAGTGTACCGGGGGTCCATGGGATGACAGCGGTAAGGAAGATGGCAGCGAATACGGGTCGTTTTGCGGTCGGCACGATCTCGGCCACGAGCGATATCGAGCTGAGCTCCTGAATCACGGTGCCAGCTCCGAGGAAGACCTGCCCAATCAAGTATACTGCGCCCGAGGGCGCGACTGAGCTAATGATGCAGCCGATGATTGAGAGAACGAAGCCGATCAACAGCACGGGCTTGTGACCGATCAAATCTGCCAGCGGCCCAACAAAGGGAGCGAGTGCGCCAACGGTCAGGATGCCAGTCGTGATCATCCAAATATACAGGTCGTCCGCCTTGAGATCAGCAGCAATGACGGTGCCCAAGGTCAGTGTGAGCAGGGGGTAGACCTGGCTGCCAGCAAAGGCAACAGCACCGCCGGTGATGGCGAGGATGAAGCTTGGTGAGTACTACCATCAGCAGTTAGTATGTACCCCCGAGTGTGTGCGCGCACACTCACCGGATTGAAGTGTTCGTGGTCTTGTCCATCTCCCTCTGTTCGCAGTCCATCTTTCTCGAAGTAATTTGGATTTCCAGGAACGCGCGAGATTGTTCGTATCAGCTCGATATGGTCTGTATCGGCTTCTGGGTCTTCCTTCTTCGACTTGGCAGAAGAAACTGCAGCCAGCTTACTGCCAAAAGCCATGATCGCCGGTATGGGAGGTGGGAGGCAGCCCAGGTCTATGGTACAGGCGAGAATGGGGGCAGACTTATAGGACGATATCTTCCTGTCCAACCTTTTTCAAGGAACCGAGGGAAGACTCCCACCTTATTAGCGATGGGTTCATGTCGATCTTGCGAGCATTTGACGAGACAGTGCTCGTGCTCGGCCACAGGCCCCCTGTCATCTCGAACGGACGGTTGGGACGGGTGGCTCAAGCGTGACCCCGTGCGTTAGCGAGAGCATGAATCTGGGGCCCCAGAAGACATTGAGTTAGCGCCCGACAGGTAACGGTAATGGACATAGAGTTGCTTGAGGATTTGATAACTTGACGCCCGGCGGTGACTGGTTGGGCGGCGCGGGGCCAATAAATTACTTGTGTAAGTTACTGTAATCCATTGGTTATCTAACGTCAATAAGCACGTGCCCCTTTTGCAGCAAGTTCTTTGCCACCCCCTTCCCGCCAACAAATACAGTATAGTGCGAGAGTCCGCTCTTCAAATCTCGCTTGGTCCCACCTTCCCTCGCACTACCTGGACGCTAAGGTATGACATTCCCGACACGCCAAGGCTTAATCTTGGCCAATCAGCAAGGTTCAAACTCTCCAGAGTGCGATGTTATTGGTAGACACCCTGTCCTACTCCTGCCTGGTTGTGCCTGCTTTACCGAAATATAACTGGAGTCATGAAGTGAGATTGTCGCCTACGCCTCCTCTCAGGACTAGAGCGCTCCCTGCATTCATAATGCTGACAGTATATCATTTGCTAGAGGCTTAAAGGACCGTTGAACGATGAAAACGTATCATACTCCCTGATATTTCTGCTCCATACACCATACCGAAATAACACCACTAGCAGATGCACTAATGACGCGCCTTCTCTGAAGAAAAAAAAGGGAAAAAACGGGCTTGATATCCACTTTCGTTCTTGCCGAGGGTGTTCTTTGAGCTGACTGTAACATGGCTAGGTTTCTGCAGATATGGGGCAAACTCAAGCTCCCTAGGCAGAAAAGGCATGATTTCCCCCCCTCCCCAGTTCCAAGAAAAGAGTTCACTGCAAGCAGTTAAAGATAGTCAGATGATGTGCAGTCAAGAAGAAAGTCAACTCATCACACTCTAGTCACCTTCCGAAGGAACCTTGAAAAAGTGTTGACCCAACCCTTGGAAGAAGAAGAAGCTACCACAGGATTGTGGTTACCATCAAACTGCATTTCCACATTTTGTTGGACTGCCATGTGCAGAGGTACAGAGTGGATGGTCACGTGTCCCACTCATGGGCTGTGTGGTGTCGACACTATGACGACGACAACGGCTTGTTCCATTCAACCGTTCTCGTCGGTCATCTTCTCTGCTGGAGCTGGAAGATGGCCTTGACTGACTGACATAGCTGTACGAGTATTCCCTTTCCCTCAATCAAGACATGATGTCAGGTCCTCTAGGATCCAGCATGCACGCTGCCTTCTGTCAAACCATCCATCGTTTCAACCTCGTTCGACACAAACAGAATGTCACGCTGGCGTTTCAGGCTCAAAAAATCTCACTTACTAAGCAGGTTCGTGTCACGAAAAAGGACATTTTTGGCTATCACCCTTTGCGTCTCAGGCAGGACAGATGCCAACAACCGTTTGGCTGCTCCAGTCTACCCACTCGCTGATGCGGTCTGTTACATCTTCATCCTATGTGACATGCAGCTCGGACGCCTTTGGTTCTGCCAACGAAGGATCCAGGCTAGAGATGCAAGGCAGCCCAAGCAGCAAGTCCTATTAGTGACCAGCTCCAGACAGCTCCTATTCCAGAGAGGATTTGGCACGGTGCACCTCTAGCCTTGGGACGGTCATCATGAACTCCAAGTCAACAAAATATCGAACGCAGAGGCTACATGTACCCTAGTAAGCATGAAGAGGAAGACAGAAATAGAGAACGTTTACTATGCACTAAGTTATGGAGCGTCAAAGACGCTAATTAAGTTGACTTGTTAGTCTTCGGCGCCCTCCGACAGATACCAACAGGCGGCGGTCTCCCTCCTGACCTCTGGCATTGCTCAAGTTAATCGTTCGTCGGTCACTTATCAGGTCCTTGGGTCGATAATCGGTCCATCAGGCGTGGATTTACGTCAAGTGCTGCCCTTATCTTCTATGCAAATGGCCAAGTGATTTATCGTGGATTAGGAATGGCCTTGGGTTCGCCAGTATAAAACATCGCGAGTACATCAGGATTAACTGCCAGTAGTTTTGAGTGACCGCTAAACGCCCTCAGTCCACTATAATGGCATCAGCCATTGCTGTTCAGCTCATTGACCCTTCTAAGCCTAACCTAGGTGCCCTGCTCTCTAATGTCGACCTCGACAACCTAACTGAGGCCGACTTTGAAGTGCTCCGCACAGCACTGTATACCCATAATGTCGTGTGCATCAAGTCTCAATCCAAGTTGTCGCCAAAGGCACAGGCTGAACTCACCCGGCGCTTTGATCCACAAGCTCTCTCCTATGGGCATGGCAAGACCATTGATGCGAAACGATCCATCCTCCACCCAGATTTGAAGACCGTCCCACACCAACCCGAGGTTCAGGTTATCGGCAATGGCTTTGTGGCCGAGTACGAAGGTCTGAAGAGCATCACACTCAAGCATCCCCACCATCAGACATTCCATTCGACTGTGATCCCAGAGGAGAAGGACCTCGACTATACTCGCTTCTACCGATGGCATATCGACGCCGCCCTTTACGGCCACTACCACCCCCCACGGGTAACGTCGTTACTGGCAGTTAAAGTCCCTTCTGGCCGTCGGCAGACTTTGCTCTACGACGACGGGAGCAACGATACCCTGACCGTGCCGCTGGGCACCACAGCCTTTGTGTCTGGATACACCATGTTCGACCAGCTTTCCGCCGAGGACAAGGAGTTCGTGCTAACCTCCAAGGTGGAGTACGCCCCGCATCCGTACGTATGGATCTCGACGGCAAAGTCGCGCCCTGACGGCCTGGGCATGGTCTCGGAAGGCAAGGAGGTCTCCCTCGATGCCCTTCCGCCCGTCGAAAACCCCTCGGACATCCAGATATTGCCTATGGTCTGGAAGAATCCGGTTACAGGCCGTCTTGCACTGCAGATCCATCCGTCGGTCGTGCGGAAGATCCACCTACAGGACGGCACGGTCATTGACGACCTCGCCCGTGTGCGTGAGATCATCCACAAGCTCCAGCGGCCCGGAATAGCGCCCAACCTGGTCTATGCCCATGACTGGGAGGAAGGCGACCTCGTCCTCTTCAATAACCACGGGGTCCTGCACAGCGTGGTGGGTGCTTTTAGCAAGGATGAGGTCCGCCTATTCCGCCAATGCAACCTTGCTGCGAGCCAGCCACCACAGGGCCCCAACCTGGCGGGGGTGGTGGCGTGATGACAGGGTCAGAAAGCACCTCGATATCTGTCACTTCATGGATTCACTTGTGGGGTGGAATATCAGGATATACCGAGTCATTGGGAGGTTCTTGAGCACCACTGCCGAGCTAACAACGAGAGTCGATAGACAGGCATTTGACTGTTGGATGAGGCAGGCCACCATAAAAGTGTGGGATCTGGATGGTAGCAAAAGAAGAACTGAAAGTCAAAGTCAAGGCTGAGTCATGAAAAGGTGGATCAGGGGAATGCCTGGCGAAATTGACCAATGTTATTACGTGTATCTCCCAACCACGTGTTCCAAGAATCACATAATCGTGGCGTCGAAATCACCGCTAATCCCAACCAGGGAGGCTTTTCGCTAGTCCCTACGTGTACTGGGACAAAATGAAATTTTTGTGTACACGAGCTGTCACCCTGTCCCGCGCAATTCTTCAACCTCATCCCAACATCTTGCATTGTCGATCACAAGGATGAAGCAGGATATCGTCAAGAGAAAGCTCACTCTCTGCCCTACAGTTGCAGAGATGGAGATATCAGACCTCATTATAGAGTGTCCTAATGGATGCTTTGTTCTGTACTGCTGTGCGTGCAGACAGAGATCAATAGCAGAAAATGAAGACTATGATGATGGTGATGATGATGGTGACGCCGATGACCGGAAGCGGGTGTGCCACGAATACCGTCTTGTCTTCACTGACGGTGCGTGCCTTAATAACGGACAATCTGACGCCAAAGCCGGAGCTGGCATAGTCTTTGGCAGCACCGAGCGGCGGCAACGGGAACTGCCCATAACTGATAACGAAGACAATTTCCCACTGCGAACAAGCCAGCGAGCAGAGTTATTTGCAGCCATAGAGGGCGTGCGAGCCATTGCTGGCCGTGATGACGCTCAGAAATGGATCATCGCGACTGATTCTGAGTATGTTGTCCAGGGCATCACTCAATGGCTACCAACATGGAAGGTCTGTTCTGCTCTCTGTCTCTCAAGCCTGGCTCTTCTCCCCCTTTTCCTTCTTCTATTGCAAAGGGGCGTCTTTTTTCTCTAACTACTCAAGCGAGCGGGCCTCTCACAGAAACATAACTACCGCACTTCCAAGGGAAGCAAACCAGCTAATCTGGATCTGTTTCTCACTCTCGATCGTGAGCTTGAAAAGTTGGAGGCTGCGAATATCAAGGTAAGTTAGCATTAGCACAAGCACAGGCCCAGGCTGGATATTATTAGCAGGATATCAGGCTAAATGCTTGTGTCTAGATTGGCTTCTGGCATGTTCCCAGACAATACAACCAAATTGCCGACGGTCTTGCAAAGGCGGCTGCTCAACTCGGCCAAGTGGCTACTGTGTCGGTATAAACTGGACTGGTGGTATGTCTTCGGCCTCATTCCATCTCTACTTGGAATTGGATCAAAGCCAGGGAGGATGTGGTCTCATCTCAAAGATATGATAAGTAACGAGATGACTATGTGCTCTGGGAGTCCCTCGGAGAGGCCGCTATTCTGTCCCCACCGTCTTTGTCCTCCATCTCGATGGCTGCACGCCCTGGATCCTCACCCTTGGCCTCATCCTCTTTCGCCTCCTTGTCTACCTGTCTATTCAGTACTTCTTGCTTGTCAAATTCGGCTTCATCAATATCTTCCCAGCTTACTGCCTCCAATACCCGTCCGGTGCGTTGAATGTAAGCCAGATGCCCGGGGATCTCCTGACTCATGTCTACATTCTCCACGCCGCTCACACCTTGAATGGCCTGTATGCCGGCGACGCCGATCTGGACAGAGCTGGCGCGGTATAGAAAGGCAAGAATGTAATCCTGGGTGCTGTACACGTTGATCAGTCTCCCGGACACTACCGATCGCATTGCCCGCCACGCTGCTTCATCGCTCGGTATGGCCGCCCCCATCATCACCACGTTCTCCACCAGCCCAAATGCCTGCCGCTCCGCCAGTGCCAGCAGGCAACCGTAGATGACTCGTGCACCCAGACTCTGGCCAACCAGACTCACGGGGCGCTCGCCTTGGACTCTTTCGATCAGGGCATCCGCGAGCACCTGGCCCGCTTTCAATGCTCGGCCCTTGGCGATCCCAAACGGACTGTCGACCCACTTGATGGCTTTCCGGATTGCCAACGGCGCCATCATTGCGCTGTATATTGCTGCCAAAATGGTCCGCTTGATCACTTCCTTCCTGAGTTGGCTCCAGGCCTGCGACATGACAAAGTTGGTGAGTGCACTGCCCAGCTCTTCCAACGCGTGCACCTCCCACCGAAGGGCAAAGGGTTCACCGCCATCTCCCAACACCCGCCAGGGCTGGACCACCTGGTGTTCTTCCGTCAACCAGCCTGTTATGCCCAAGCTCACACGTAGTCGCCGTCTCTTCCTTTGCTCCTCTTCACCGTCATCAAGCGATCCACGCACAGGCAGAAACGCAAAATCTTTGATCTCCTTGGAATACTTGTCCATGGTCTGGCTAGTGAGGCGCGCACCGTATGCACCGAAAAGCCCGCCCACAAGGACGGCATTGCCTGCAAGAGCCCCCAGGTAGCCTGCGGCAGCGGTGGCCCCGAGTCCGAGACCGCCCATCAACGTACCAACTCCAGCTGCGAGTAATGGCGCGGCCAGACCGCCTGTGATGCCAATCAGCGCCGCGCCAGCAACTCCAGCAACCCCAATCTTCCATCTCCGGCTGCGGGCTGACTTTTCCTGCCCCTTGGCTGTCTGAGATGAGGCATCCATCTTTGAGGCCGCGGACAACAGGCCAAACGCCGTGTCTGTCTCCATCTGCGTCAACTCTGCTGGTGTGATGTCCAAGGATATAGCCAGTCGCACCAGGAGGGTGCGAGAGTGCGATCGGTAAGTTTCAAGCGAGAGGAGGAGCAGGAGGAGAGCGTTGAGGATGGTGGACCGCTCTGCGTGCCCGATGCTAGCGAGAGGAGTATCAATAGGAGGATATATGGCCTGTAGCCGCTGTGCCACGATTTGCTGTTGTTGCTGGGGTTGGAACTCGGTACTGTCACCTCGCTGGGCCTGACCTGTCCCGGTAGATGCCCCCCCCTCCTCGCGAGCATTGACTGCCTCGCCCACACGGAGAATGACTGATTCAGACCAGTTATCAAAGAATGCCAGTGCTGCTGACCGCAATGCTTTGACTTCAGGAGCATGCACGATTTCTGCTTCTTGTTCTTGTTCCCCTGGTTCTTTATCTTCGTCTTGATCCGTACTCGCTTCCACAAGCCCTCCACTTGTTTCGCCCACGATCAACTCTGGCTGATCAATAATGACCCGCTCCTTCTCCACTTCTTCCTCACTGGCATCTTGTCCTCGCTCATCCCCCTCCTTTGTGGGCGCTTGTGGCGGCGGCCGATAGTCAAATATTTTGATGACATCATTCCTCATTGCCTCTGTCGTCTGCGTCAAGAGCAAGGTCAGATCAGCTCTCTGCTCCCTTGACAGTAATGTAGCAAGTGATTGCTCATTATCAGGGCCAGCTTGCTGCTGTTGCCGCGAGATGGCCTGGCTGGCTCTGTTCCTAAGCTGGCCCAGAGACTTCATTGCTAGTTTTTTCTTTGGTTATGTCTGTCCTTGTCCAAGCAAGGATAAGATAGATACCACTCTGCAGTTAAATGGGTCTTCTTATATATGATATCACAGGGGATAATGATATCACACAGTCTTGGCACCAGAGGTGAGTTTGAAGTTCAGGCTGTGTTCATTGAGTTGCTGTGAATTGCTGCTGATTAGTCAGTGTAGCCTGCATGTGCTTGACTGGCAGCAGGGATAATCATCAGTGCTGGGATAATAGTCAATGCTTGGTGGATATAGGTATAAGCCACCCATAGTGACATTGCTAGCACTAGCTCCAGTCAAGTCTGCACACCAAGGCAAGTGAGCATGATAGTGCTGCTAGCCTTGACTTGTTTTGCCCTGTGATGCTCAGTTTGAGATTGACACTCAGGCTGTAGAGTAGGAGACCAGGATCAAGTGATTGGGAAATAGGCGGGCGACGAGGTTGGAGATAAGATAAGAAATCTTGGCAGGGGACCAGGAATGTCACTACAGAAAACTGTAGTCAACATCATATGATGTTTCTAATATAGACTAGGTTTGGAATGAGCGAGCAGAATTTTGGGAGTCATTAAAATGGTTTGTCCGCCGTGATGGATGGACGGCTAATGAAGACTACGACCGTGCTATGGAAATATTTGCAGCTACGAGAACGAGGATTGCAGCGTTTGACCGGAGACAATCTCCGTGAATTCGAGGAGCAGACCAGGTGGGCCAAACGTATATACTCACGCTATAAGGGCAACTTGCGGGACGGTGATATGAATACTTCACCGAGTTGCATCGAATAGCCATTAATGATCAGGCAGTATTCGGAAACCATTTGCCGGTGCACCGCTGTGATTCGCCGATTTAAATAAATCAGCCAGCCAATCAGAGATTGCGTCATCCTACTTGTAATCCCAATGCCTGCGCAACTAATTACGGCGCCCAACCAACTTCCTTCGTCAGTCAGTCAGTCCACACACACGATGAACCCTTCACGAAGAGGCCTCCGGCTCCTCCACCGCTGCTGCTCGCATGCTCACGCCGCGAACGCTGCAACCCCCAGTATCCGCGCCGCTCCCACCACCATTCGATACATTTCACATGATGCAAAGAAGGCCGAGACCTCGAGCGTGAGCTCGTCGTCAGCATCAACGCCGGCCCGAGCAGAGATGGGCGTTGGCGAGATCGAGGGTGCCACCTTCCGAGTAGAGCCGCTGAGGCGGGTTGGCGAAGACATAGTCACAATGCGGGCAAGATTGCAATGTTTGTCGCCCTCTTCTTTCTCTTACACACCAAATTATTGTTTTCTGACAAAACAACAGACCAGAGTCGAAAACGCGGCATCCTCGAATCTGATCTGCTGCTGTCGACGTTTGCCGACGCCAACCTGGGCAGCTTGTCGAGGGCGCAGTTGGAACAGTACGACCTGTTCCTGGACGAGAACGACTGGGACATCTACTACTGGGCCACGCAATCACCTGCCGATGCCCCCGAAGCTGCTGACCCACCACAGCAGCAGCAGACGCAGACGCAGACGCAGACGCAGCAGGTGGCCACGTCGGCCCAGGGGGTCGGTCCGAGCACCGACACAGAGCAGGAAAGCCGAAGCGGCGAGTGGGCCCAGACAGTTGGCACCTTCAAGCCTGCCTACCGCCCAGTTCCGGCGCGGTGGAAGGACAGCGAGATCCTCAGCCTGTTGCGGAAACATGTTCGCGAGCGAAGTGCCGGCGGGGTGCTCGAGGATGTCAAGGACGTTGAGGCAGGCAGCAAGGGCACTGGCCTGGGCAGAATGCCAGAAGTCCGCGTGTTTGATTCATAAGCCAAATCAGACTTACGCGTACTCCATTCTTTCTCTACTCGGTATTCTCAACTTGCTGCTCGCCTTGATAGAGTTTCGAATATCGTTGATCAACTCAATTTGTTTTTTTTGTTTACACTCGCTGACTCGGCAGCTCCGAGATCGACATAGAGAACTGACTTTCCCTTCCCCCCCAAGCCTGACTTGACTTTGCCGGCTAAAGACGCAATGTCGACGCTGATGTGGGAGAAGGTTCTAGGCTTGACACCCATAGGGTCTTGTAGTAGGGTAATTTAGCATCAGCTTCGGGAATAGCTTCGGGAATAGCTTCGGGGATAGCTTCGGTGTTAAGTACTGCCGGCAAAATTGGGGTTCAATTGGGGTTCATCTTGACTTAAGCTCCGTAATTAAAGGTTCCTTTCAGCAATATGCCCGCTGTTAATTAATAATGGGGTCTTTATATAACTGTAAGTGTCTGCTAGCTACTAATATGACTAGGGCTGGATAAACACCACACGAAAGAGCCCCCATGGCAGAATGCGCTTCCAAAGAGAGTGGTAATATCAGCAACAATGACGCTCATGGCCAGGTATGTGATGGCGGCAACGTCGAGAAGCAGACCCAGCAGGATGAGATCGAGGCGGACAAGTCCTGGCTCGTGGACTGGGACGGACCAGGGGACCGAATGAACCCCAAGAACATGTCGACGGGCCGCAAATGGAGCATCGTGGCCATCCTGGCGTGGTCCAGCTACTGCGTCACCAACGCGTCGTCGCTGTACACGACCATCTATAATCAGATGGACGCCGAGTTTGGCAACAGTCGGATCGTGGGCACACTCGGGCTAACCACCTTCATCTTCGGCACGGGCCTGGCACCCATGATTCTAGGGCCTTTGTCCGAGTTCTATGGCCGGCGGCCCGTGTACGTGTTTGGCTATCTCGGCTTCTTGATCTGGATGATCCCCTGTGCGGTGGCTCAGAACATCCAGACAATGATCATTGCCCGCTTCTTCGACGGGCTCTGCGGTAGTGCTTTTCTGAGCATTGTTGGTGGTTCCATAGGCGACATGTTCACCAAGCAGACCCTGCAGACGCCCATGATCGTCTTTTCCGCCTCCACCTTTCTCGGACCCGGAACGGCGCCCATCATCGGCGGCTTCATCAACAGCTTCACTCATTGGCGGTGGTCGTTTTACTTTCTCATGATCTTCTCTGGCGTCCTTTTGGTTACCATCGCGCTTTTTGTTCCTGAGACCTACGCACCCGTCCTGCTGAGAGAGAAGGCGAAGAAGAAGCGCAAGCAGACGGGCGATTTGAGATGGAAGGCGCCGATCGAAGTGAGCGAGAAGTCGATCGCAGCCACGGTGGGTAGGAGCCTGTACCGACCTTTCTTGATTCTTTTCTTCGAGCCCATGTGCTTCGCCCTGTGCTTGTTTACCGCCATTTTGCTCGGCATCCTCTACCTCTTCTTTGGAGCCTACCCCCTGGTCTTTGGGAGCGTGTATGGCTTCAATCTCTGGCAGACTGGTCTCACATTCACTGGTATGAGCGTGGGCATGGTGCTTGCTGTGGCATCGCAACCCATCTGGCAGAAATTATATGGCCGCCTGATGGACAAGAAAGAGCGCGAGACGGGAGAGCGAAAATCAGAGCCAGAATTTAGACTTCCGTCAGCTATTGCAGGCTCATGGTTCGTCGTAGTTGGCATGTTCTGGTTTGCATGGACGATCTATCCGTCCGTTCATTGGATTGTGCCCATTATTGGCACCGCCTTCTTCGGCTTCGGCATCATCCTCGTCTTCTCTGGCGTCTTCACCTTTCTGGTAGAAGCCTATCCGCTGTACGCAGCGTCAGCACTGTCAGCGAACAGCTTTGCGCGGGCCAGCTTCGCCGCTGCCTTCCCCTTGTTTGGGCGGCAAATGTACATGGCCCTGAATTTCCACTGGGCCACCAGCTTGCTAGCCTTTTTGACCCTGGCAATGGCGCCATTCCCTTGTCTGTTCTTCATCTACGGCAAGCGGCTGAGAGCAAGGAGCAAGTTTGGAAGCACCTGATCGACCACTGCCAAGTATGAACCGACCAATCAGATACTCACTATCGTTGGACAGCGATAGAGGTCGAAGCCCCAATTGCGTCGCGTTTGCCACGACCAGATAGGGGCGAGGAAGTGTGCGCACGCCACCTCTGACTCGACAAGGGGGAAACCCCGGTCCTCAGGGAACGTGGCAGATTACATCACCTCATGCTAGCCTTGGGCGACAAGGTGCAACATGGAGCGTGGTTTGAGTAGCACCCCCGGGGCGAGGAAATCTGACTAAGAAAAACCGAGATGGCTGACTGTCAAGGGAATTGGCTCAGAACAGACGTTAGTTGCCGAGTCGCCACATGGGAGAGACACCTGAAGGCCCAAAACTGAGAGCTGCGAAAGCGAATGGGATCACACTGATGGCTTTAATGACACCTACCTTGGGATGCGTTCCTCGATCTGGCGGTCAAAGGACATGCTAATTATACCAGAACCGCAACTGGGAAAAAGATTTCCGATAATGGAAAGAGCAACCAATGCAAACTTGGAGTCAGGCACCGCTCCAGGATAGCAAGGCGTGACGATAGGCATGTTTCTCATTTGCTGAGAATAGCCAGGTACGTTCCGTGGAGCAATGGGTATCAGTCAGTGTCACCCACCAGGACGAGCCCTGGCACATGGCTGTGCCGTGCTGAAGATTGACACATTGACCGCCAGATCTTTGACCAGAAGAGCATTGAGATTGATGTACATTGGAAGGTGGAAAGGGTGGCACCGCACTTGGAGAGTCGATCAGTAGTAATTAATGACGACAACGTTTGAGTCAAGTCGGTGGAGGTGTACAACACAAGCAGCAATTTTGCTTGGCTCAGTTCTTGTGCATCCACCACATTGGTACAATGGAAGATGAGGGTGTGAAACCTGATAATCCGAATAGAAAAGAGGTTGACGGTTGGGATCAAAGCATGCCAAGACGCCTAACCAAATGTGGAAACACCACACAAATCTTCAAATGTTACACATGGAAGCCACGACTACCCTGTCACATGCATCACAACTTCAGAAGGTTATTTTTCGTGCCATGACTGTGCTGTGCTTAGATCATGGGCAATTTCAGCAATCTCCCTCTAAGATTCAGCATTTCAAGTGTTGACGACCAGTCAGCACACGTACTAGTGCCAGTCAGTCGTACCAACTCGAACAGGCCGCAATGAACAGCGCCAGGGACTTGCAGCATGTGCTATTGGCCTCCCAGTTCCAATTGGAATTTCTTAACTTACTGTACACTGTCATGTGCAGATGCACATACCTTTTAGGTCCTCAGAGCTTGCTTCTGCAGTTTCAGATGTCGACAATGAGCTATTGGAAGAACAACCCTAAATTTCTTTGGTCAACTGTATCCATTGGCCAATAGATGGAATTCTCGCTGCCCATCACTGATCTTTCTCTCTCTCTCTTGTTTTCCCCCTGTTTCCATTGTGTATGTCATATGGTGATGCAGGCTACGGCCTCGCCCGTGCGGCGCCATTGACGGGGACACGTGGATCTAGGATGCTTTTAGAATAGCAGGAGAGGGTAATCGCTGTCGGAAATAGAATCCATCAAGAGGAAGCTCGTGGGCCCTGGCCAGTATCAGCACTACCTTTGTCTCCTCATTCTCCTGGATAACTCGCCAGAGATGTCTAGTTTGATTCCAAGCATCCTGACCAGCAGAGCACCATGGCCAGAAGCCAATGGGCCTCTAATACCTCCCTTCCCAGCTGCCTGAAATGGGAAGCTGCTCACACCAAGAGCGCCAAGACACCGTCCCGTTGGCTCTTTTAGCTCGCTTGGGTCAGCCAGTGTGGACTTGTGCAAAGGTCACAGGGTGGAGATCTGGCTCAGGCACCTCGGCTGAGGCAGTGGCGGGCGAATAGTGGGCGAATGGCAGGCGACACGACGTTGAGGCAGCACTGTAGTGGGCAACAGGAGGATTCAAGTCGAGAGTTGAGCTGCTGTATTAATTGAGATAATCGCTCAATTGCCGTATTAATTACTGTCATCATTGACTTATCGCAGGTGCGACTCGTACTGTTATTTTCTTCCCAACAAGCAAGTGCTGTCCGCACCAAAAACCCCTCAATCGCACCTGCCACTGCAACGCCAACGCCCTCCCCCGCCTATGAGTGCCCAAAGGTGCAAGTAGAAGCAACCCCCCTCCTCGAGTGCGCCGACCCCGACGATAGCGAAGAGACTGAGAGTCCCGGCACCGCGCAACAGGCACTGCCCATAGTGCACACACGCCTCGCTTGTCCCACCGAACCAGACACGCAATCCACCAGCGCAAGTTGCACGAGCGTGCTGCCACCCGCCCAGTCGTGCCGCCTTTGCAGCAGCCACCAAGGCACTATCGCCATCGTCTGTCACACCCAAGCCCGCGGTCGCGCCAGCACCGCTCTGGCCTGTCTCCGTCTCGACGTTAGCGCCCAAGCCCACGAGGCGCCGCCCTTGACCCTCCTCGGCGCCTTTCTTAGTCACACTACCACCGCAGCAGAAGACTCAAGACCACTGGGCAAGCCGTGTGGCCGTTCCCAGATCAAAAGCTGTGCGTCCGCGTCCACGGACCAGGTAGGCGTTGGCTGGACCCCCCTGCCACTGGAGTAAGCTCGTCGGCCAATTCGCCTCGACTTGCTCTGCCACACATATGCACCAGGAATACTTGGACATCGCAACCCAGACGAGAGCGAGTGACCATCAGCTGTCACAGCACGCTGCTTGCGCCTCCCTGTGCAAGGGCCCGTCCTGTGGAGGCCAGGGTTGGTGGATGCGTGCATGAAGAGCCTATATTATCATGGCATCCTCCACACTCGAGGACGGCCGCTCCCGCTCCCGCTCGGCCACTCCCGAGGAGAGCGCAGGCGAGGACGGCAATCCAGACATGACTGAGCTCAAGCCGGAGAAGAAGAAGCCGGCGGCGGCAAATGGCAAAGACCCCAATCGGCCCCGGCGCAAGAAGGCTCGTCGAGCCTGTTTTGCATGCCAGCGGGCCCATCTGACGTGTGGTATGTGATGGCGGCATGCATGCAATCCTAGTGAGCCGTTGTATGCTGACTATGACCCTGTTTAGGCGATGAAAGACCGTGCCAGAGGTGCATTAAGCGTGGCCTGCAGGACGCATGTCAAGACGGCGTCAGGAAGAAGGCCAAGTACCTGCACGATGCTCCCAACGAGGCTCTTCTCCCCGGCGCCGGCCAGAACCTCTTCTCCCATGCCCAGGCAAAACGCACCAGTAGCGTGACGACCAACACCGGCAGCTCGCCTCCACACAACCATCATCGCTCCCAGTCAACCCCACAGCAGCATCAGTTCCTCGGTGCGCACTCCTATCCGGTCTTTTCTTCCACCGGCGGCCAAATGGCCCCCCCGCTTATTCAGGCACGAGGTATGAGCGACTCAACTACCTTCCAGCAGCATTCGCCCATCGCGTCGGCCTTCCCCGCGTCAAATCCTCTCCAAAGTCCCGGCCAGCAGAGTGCGCAGAGCTTGACGGCTCAATGGGCAGGCACCCTTTTCGACGATCCATCCTCATTCAACTTTGATATTTCCAGCATGAACTTTGGCAACCATTACGGTGCTCTCGAGTTTGGCATGCTCGGCCAGATGGCCGGCAATGCCGGCGGCACGCCACCATCTGAATCAAGCACGCAGATGAGCACTGTCCATAACCCCTATCATGTGACGATGCGTAGCTTCAGCGACAGTCCTCAAAACACTTTTGCCACGTTCAACGACAACGGCAGCAACAGCAACATCATGTCCTCCGACTGGCCCAACGGGTCCGGCATCTACAGTAATCAGCTACAGGGACCACCTGCCTTTGCCATAGCATCGAACGCGGCATTTCAGTCTCCAGAAAATCCTGCCATGTCGCCTGATACGGTCAAGTTTGAGGAGTCTCCCTTGATCGCCAGCTCAGCGCTAAAACCGCCCATGTCAGCCCTACCTGGTGGTCCGGTACAGCAGCCTGCTGGTGGTGGGCTCGCCGTGCATGCACCGCGCCCCCAAGCGGTGATCAGTACACCCCAGCTCAAGGCACGATCTCAGTTGCCCGCAAAGACAGGGAAGAGGGTTCGAGATCCATCCTCCATCTACGTATCGGTGACAACCCCCCATCCTTATACAGCAAACTTCCATGCCCTGATTGCCTACCTACAAAGGCGCTTTGCCTCGCAGCCAAGCAGGACGTTGGCCATTGCCAAGTCACTCGCCTCGATTCGGCCGTCCTTCATCGCCACTACCAAAACCCTGAATCGTGACGACCTCATATTCATGGAGAAATGCTTTCAGCGCACCCTGTTTGAATACGAGGGATTCATCGAGGGCGTCGGGACACCCACCATTGTTGCGCGCAGGACTGGTGAAATTGCTGCCGTCGGCAAGGAGTTTCAGATTCTGACTGGATGGACCAAGAACGTCTTACTCGGCCGTGCTCCCAATTTGAATGTCAACCGCGGGCACACAGGCCAGACGCCGAGAGAAGGCACTGCCAACAACACTGCTACCCGCAACACAGGCTGGAACACTCCCCGGCTGGATTCAGGCGTGAACGATGGCGAGAAGCGTGAAAGGCCAGTCTTCTTGGCCGAGCTTCTGGACGATGATAGCGTTGTGCAGTTCTATGAGGACTTTGCTAGACTTGCCTTTGGCGATTCAAGAGGCAGCGTCTTTCGCAAGGGCAAGTTGCTCAAGTACCGCACCGAGGACGACGAGATTGCGTCTAACCTGGAGAAAGAGGCCAAGGCGCGTCGAGGAGACAACAATGGCCAAGGCGCGGACGACCAGGTCACGGATCCGGCTGCTGATGGCCTTTACCGAAAACGACCTCGACCAGGCACTAGAGCAGACACTTTGAAACGTGAAGGTATCTCTGGAGAGAGGGGAATGCAAAAGCTGGGCAGCGCTGATGGAAAAGTGGATTGTGCATATTGCTGGACTGTGAAACGCGATGTGTTTGATATTCCCATGTTGATTGTCATGAATGTGTGTATAACCTTCCTGCCCCAACTTTTGATGATGGCTAACTGATTTGTCTTAGTTCCTGCCTTGCATATGATGACGACAAGGTGAAAGCATAGTTTTGTTTTCTTTTGCATATTGGGAGAAGGGGGAGGCAGAAGTCGAATGTTTCTGCACATACGATACGATACGGTGGCATCCATTTGGGTATTCATTTTCTGGGATTGATGGGCGCAAGTTGATACCAATGGGCAATAGCATCATGGTCGTCCCATGGGATTGGGACGGAGGGACCGACGGGTGGGCTCGGCAATGCATGAGGGTAAGCCTAGACGAATTCAGGCAGTTTTCAAAATGGAGGAGGAACAGGGAGGCAAGCGAGGCTTGTTGTGACGACGAAACTTGTCAGGTTGTTGCAGATACATGAACAAGACGTTGTTGGCCCTGATCTAAGCCCTGATCTATATATATGACAGTACTTACAATGATAGCAACGCTCGCCTCGCTCTATCTTCTCCCTGCTTCTGCTCTATCATCGCCTTGTCGTCACCACCAGCTGAAGACTGCTACTGCTACTGCTGCTGCTGCTGCTGCTGCTGCTCGTCAAGCGGCGCCACCGCCCAGTCAAAAGCACTCAACCACTCATCTCCCCGCCACTTGTCCCAGTTCGGCCTCTGCAGTGAGCGCGCCGCGACCTGACAGTCGGTCTTGATATCGGCCACCAGGGCCTCGACCGACTCGTAGTCGTACTCTGGCCGAATAAAGCCCAGGATCAGCAGGTTCAGCGGCGACGAGTAGAAGTTGTAGTGCACAAAGTGGTGCAGAATGTGGATTTCCTGTTGTTATTGTTATTAGCATTATTAATCAGAGTAGGTAGAATTACGTGATGTATAATCAACTAGGAGGGAGAGAGAGAGAGAGAGAGAGAGAGGGGAGAATGAGAAAGGATTCAAGCAACATACCACACTCCTCGTCTCGTTCTTGTAGTATGGGTTATACCCGATGCTCAGCACGGCTGGGTAGACGGATGTTGACTCGGTCGTGACTGTTGCTGCTGTTGCTGCTGTTGCTGCTGTTGTTGTTGTTGCTGAAGATGGTGATGATGAAGATGAAGATGACAGCGTCAGCTTGCTATTATCAGCCGACTGGACCGTGTGCGGCGCCAGACGCAGGCCGACAAAGCCAAAGTAGACGCCTGACTTGAGATCCGGGTAGTTGGCCAGGCCTTGGGGCGGGATGTTGGCCGTGGGGATGCCGAGCTGTGTGGCAAATTTCAGTATTTCTTTTCCTTCTCTTTTTCCTTTATGTTTCTTTTCTTTTTGTTTTGTAAATGTTTGTTGTGTCTTCTCTTCAATATATATCTGTATGTATACATACCTCTCGACTGCCCCGTCCAAATCCCTTGATAACAGGCCCGCTCAGCTTGATGGGGAATGGGGGCTCGGGCCCTGAGTCCGGGCCCGCAACTGGGTCGCGAGGGTGTCTGTTTTGCTTCTCTGGCATCCTTGTCGTCGTGGGTATTGGCTTGGTTGACGAGGATGCGAAATAGATAATAATCGTAACGATGCTATATGACGGGTGGAAGTGATAAAAGTGGAGACTGGTAAGTATTATTACTAATAGCATTATCTGCGCCAAGACCTCCCTCCTCTCTCTCGGCTTGATGATCCGATGAAACTATCTTGACCAAGTTTAACGGGGGTCAAAGTCAACTGCTCATCAACTTTCCTCAGTCAAGCCTGTTCGGATAGCCCCCAATCTCCGCTTCCTCAAAAGGGACAAGGTTTTACTTTCGCCCCCCCATAGTGGCCAAGCTGAAGTCCCCGAGCTCTGCTGCCGTCTGTTGCCGTCCTCTGCAGCCTTCTCCTCCGCTTCCGGTTGAGTCTGCAGATCAGAGAGGCGCGGATCTCGCAAGAAGAGGGAGAAGGCCAACATCGGAACGCTGATCGCGAGGCAAGTGATGGCCAGCACACGCTGGATCTCTCGGTAAGACTCGATGATTGCCTCGCGGATGGGTGTTCCGACAGGATACTCTGGCACAACGGTAAGAGGGGAGGCATATATGAGCGGAACCAGGGTCGAGTTGCCGAATGGAGCGAGACTTTGGCTGAGTTCTTCGTACAGGGTCTGAGTCCAGATGGCACCGGAGATGCAACTGCCGATTGCCGCTCCCATGTTGGTACTGGTGAACAGGAGGGCAATCAAGACACCCATATGCTGGTGCTGTGCAGCAGTCTGTATGAGTACAATTAATGGCCAAGCCACAAGTCCTATACCGAGACCAAGGACAACTTCAGCACCAATCAAACCAGACTGAGAGCTCACGCCACCCCGGTAGTGATATGTCAAGCCGAATGAAATCAATGCAAGTCCGATGCCTGCGATAATGAATCCCTTGAGATGTCGAACTTTAATAACTAGTAACGAAACAGCCAAGGACGACAAGGCGTTGGTGAAGCCTGACACTGATGCAATCCTTGTGGCTGGCCCAATTGCAAAGTCGTATGACACAATCAGAAGTGTGAAGAGGTAGCTGACATGACAGACGTATACAGCTGAAGACAGGATGGTGACCAGGATACACCACCAAACCAGCTGGTCAGTGAGAAGGTAGTTCGGAAGAAGCGGATATGGGGTTTTCCGTTCCCAAAAGATGAAGCACACCAGAGTGAGAAAGCCGAGGACAACAGGAGTCAAAATGCTGGCATTATCCCACTTGCTGCTGCTTCCTCCTGCAAGAGTCAAGGGTGTCAGGAGGAGGGCGAGGCCCGATGTCAACAACATGATTCCAATCCAGTCCATTTCCCAGGCTAGTTTCCCAAAGGACTGGAGCGATGGATATCGATGGCCAGGGTTCGTCTTTCTGGATTTGCGCTCAAGCAGAAACATCAGCACCAGCAAAGGAAATGCACAGACTGGGATGATAATGGCGAACATTCCAACACCCCACCTCCAGGTCGTGTTGGTTAGAACTGCAGAGGTAACATTGCCACTGATCCATGTGTTGACAAGTCCGGGTAGGTTAGGTAAGTATGTGAAGAAAAGTCTTGTCTTCAATGAGGTGATGTCTGCGATAATGATATCAAGACTCAAGATGAAGATATTGAACCCTAGCTGGGCAATGACTGCCCCAGCTGCAAGACCAGCGACGTTGATAGTCACGGCTTCTACTATGGTTCCTAGCGTGTATAGGAACACCCCAAAAGTGAACATTTCAAAACGACCAAAGGCATCTGAGAGTTTTGCCACCGAGGGCTGGATTGCTGCAGCTATGACTGCCTGAACAATGCTCACGGTGGTGATGAGAGAGTGGTTTCCAAAGTCGACCGTGGCATATGTGACAAAGGTAGTGCGGATCAGTGCATCCATGCCATATGCGAAGCCAAAGAGAAGGATGGAGGTGAACAGAGTCCACTGTTTGGGCTTGTCAAGCTGCGCTGCTGCCACCTCAACACGGGCAACACCAGGAAGCAGATGTTTTGGGGGCTCCGCGCTTGGGATGGGATCCTTGTCATCGACGACGATATTCTCACTTCCGACAGCCTGGTCGATGGCGAGGTCTGCATTGACAGCTGGAGGCTCTGATTGAGCCATTGCTTGTGTTTCAGGCAGAGGCATAAGACAGATAACAGAGAAGCTGTTCGCTCCGAGTGAGAAGTCTGAAGGACCAATGATATTATTCTTGGGCAAAACGTTCCTGACCACGCAGGGAGAGGGAGAGAGCTACTTCGAGATCACCAAAGAAGGCGCTTTAACAATAGTATCCTGGCCAAGGAACCCAAGAAAAGGCATCCCATTACAGGAAAACTCGGGCTCAATAGGGCACGCCTCCATCAACAGTGATTTGTCTTTCTACATGCGACACTTTGTGATCGCGAGACCCCCAGACTGATGTTGGTTCCACTTTAGATTAGATTAGATATATCAGGCGAACCTCCTCCCCTCTAATTGGTTCAAACTGTCACCCCCCACTTTGCCATGCCACGCCCCTTCCCAAAGAGTTTATTCCTGCATCAATTTTTCTCCTGACAGGGCCGACCAGGGCCAATGTTCACTTGATAAATTACGGGTCCGTACACTCGGTAACGACACCCGAGTTGACTGGAGAACCGAGTCCGAGTTCTATTTTCGTCCCCTTTATTACCCCATCGCTCTTTCATTATATTCCAGCACGAGCTTTCTTGTAGTGCTTCCATGTCCACACATTGGAGCGCGCCCAGCCTCTGGTCTGGCTTGAGGACCATCCTGATCCAAATCAGATCAACCAACTGTTGCGATATGTTCATTCCTGTTCCCTCCAAGGTAGGACCTCATCGGCCTCCCCCAGCTGGTGAAGGCGGTTTCGGACCCACCCATTATGCCTGGCTTGATGAGAGCCCTGGTTTGTAGAGTTGATAGTTTGGGTCTGGAGGCTGCAGGCAAATGGGTCGACGGAATATAGAAAGGGCTATTTGGCAGTATCGGTGACGCCGCCGTGGTGTGGCAAGGCAAGGCCTCCTCTTCAGGAGGGCGGAGGATGTGATAGTCTGACAGGCTCTCCGTGAGGATGGCTCCCGAAATTTTCTCAGCATGACTGCTTTTATTATTTTTCCCAATCAATAATTGGACTAATTGGCATTGTCAGTTGCGGTTGCCTTCTGCCTTCTGCCTGCCAGGTCACGTGAGCCCTGGACGTTCCTGCCTTTGATTTGCTCAGACGCGTCACTATATTTTGGAGCCTTCTCAATTCCATCCATCTCAAGATAACTCAATCGAACACAGAGCTTGTCTGTACTGGAATCCTTCTTCTAACTTGAATCATGGAAGCACTCACCGAGGCGGAACTGGCCACGATCGAAAAGTACCCACTAAGCGATTCCATCTACGAACATGCAGCGACATTACTTCAAGATAACCCAGATCTAGAGGCTGCCGGCCCCCCCCAGAACCCGACCTTATTTGTCGATACCATGCAACATGTCTTGGCTACTCTGATGGCATCCCCCGCTTCCTCGCATCTAGCCTCACGGATCGGCAGAGGTAGACTTTTGGTAGATATTAGTCTGATCATTCCAAAGCTGACAACTCAAGAGCCTTGGATCAAGCTTCTACAGCCGTTATCATATGCTGTGATCGAAAAGGCTCCAGCCACTCAGATTTGGGCAACAGTGATTGGCCTTGTCTCAGCACCAGCATCAAGGCCCTCTGGAACACACCTACGAGAGGAGACACCAGTCACAGTATCCTCTAACTCGCTACAGGGTAGAGAGCAGACACGTGATCTGGTCCGTGACCGAGTTCTAGATGAGTTCCGGTTCTGTACCTTTGAGAATGTCCCCGGCTTCCACGACAAGTATTTCACTGGCAGTAAGAAATGGAACAAGAAGATTAACACCATTTGGAAGGATGTGACGAACAGTGTCACCAATACGACTAAGCACAATGGTGAGCGATGGACAGGCTTCCCACACCCACCGAAGCAGGATGATGTGCTTGAGTGGTTCTTCCGTTTGCAAGACAATCTGCTTGGAGAAGCTAGGCATGCATACTACAAGAGCACACTGACCTACATGACCAATGCAGAGTCTAAGCGCCGAGCCGACCTGATCGTCAAGGCAAGGGACCCGAATGCACAGCATGAATGGAAGGATGTCCTGGTTGTCGGGGAGCTAAAGCAGTCGAACTATGATTGGAAAGGGACGTTGCTCCAGCTAGGTTGTTATGTGCGCGACCTAATGGCCAGCCAGCCTACACGGCGGTTCGTACATGCTTTTGCATTGTATGGCTCAGTCATGGAATGCTGGATCTTCGACCGTTCTGGCCCATACCGTTCTGGGCAGTTCAGCATCCATGAGGAGCCTAAACGCTTCATCCAGGTGATGTGTGGATATGCCATGATGAGCGATAAAGATCTAGGACTCGATACGTTTATTAAGGGAGGAAAGGCCAAGATGTCGATCAGCCTCACTCTGGAACCTGAAAAGTCTGGCAAGAAGCTGAATCTGGAGCTTGATCCACAGCCAATTGCGCACCAGCGCGCGATTGTATGTCGCGGTACGACCTGCTACCTGGCCAAAAAAAGAGGAAGAGGAGCGGAGTGGGACTACGTGGTCAAGTTCTCATGGGTGTCAGACAAGCGACAGCCGGAGGCCAATCTGCTTATGAAGGCGCAAGAGCATGGCATCAAGGGTGTGGCAAGATTGGTCGCTCACCAGCAACTGGACAGTGTTGGTGCTCTTCGCCAAGGCCTTGATTTCAAGGCATCGAAGCTGCACAAATTCCATGGTATGCATGCCAATCAATTGCTTACGTACTCGCACAGTCCTTCGCATGGGATGAAGACTCTCACCATCGAGGACTCACCGAAACGTCGTAAGCTGAATGCAGGCAGACCATCAAAGAATTCACCATCTGGTGGCTTGCAAGGCACCCTCAAGGGCATGCAAGGAGATGTGCAAGAGGCCAGCAACTCCAGCCTCATGAAACACAACACCGATATATTCGACAATAGAATCCTCAGTGTGCTTGTCATCTCACCAGCGGGCCGGGCAATACGCCTGTGCACATCACCTGTTGAACTAGTTGCAAGTCTGCATGACGCAATCAAGGCACACCGTGCCCTCTACATGGATGCGAAGATTCTCCACCGGGACATATCCGAAAACAACATCATCATCACAAACGCCAAGGGGGCTGAAGACCCCAAGGGCATGTTAATCGATCTGGACTTGGCGAAGGTCGTGGATGCTGGCCGCAGTGGCGCGCGCCATCGGACTGGAACAATGGAGTTCATGGCGGTCGGTGTGCTGTCTGGCCATACTCACACCTACAGGCATGATCTTGAATCATTCTTCTACGTGCTGATATGGCTCAGCGCCCGCCGAGCCTGGGATCTGCCAGGGGCTGGAGAGAGGCCAGTCACTAGTCAACTCACTGACTGGTATATTGGAAGCTATGCCGAGATTGCAAGGAGAAAAAGAGGCCAGATGGAGAAGAAGGGTTTCGAAGACCTCCTAAGGGAGATTGCTCCCGCTTTTGCAGATGTAAAGGAGCTCTGTCGGAGACTCAGGGACCACCTATTTCCGTATGAGGCTGATGGCCTCTTCACTGACACACCGAACGATCCCGACAGCCTCTACCTCCCGATTTTGGCAGAGTTTAGTGACGCCTTGAGCACGATACAGCCAAGTGGTTAGTTGATCAGTGTCAGAGAAATAATGGCTGCATGAAGTTAGATTTTCGTAAGCAAAAACTTCAACATGTAATAATGACTCGATAACCATCTGAATCAAAGCCAGCCTTATACTTGAATCATGACAACACTCACAGACGCAGACCTGGCCGTTATCAAAGAGCACCCACTAGACGATGGCTTGTATACCAGGTACCATGAGGCAGCAACACTACTTCAAGATCACATGAATAACCCAGAACTTCAGACCGAGAGGACACTATTTGGCAACATGTGTGTGGTCATAGCAAGTCTATTGACACCGGGCATCCGCTTACCTAGCTTCACAGACAGGCCGCTCAAACCTTTTGGATGACATTGGTCTTATCTTTGGATATATGACAGCTCAAGAGCCCTGGCTCAGGCTCCTACAGCCACTGGTCCAGGCTGGGATCAAGCAGGCTCCAGACAGGGAGATTTGGACGATAGCTATCAACCTGCTGGGCACATACTAGATACATACATTGAACAGGCGAGAAATGGCCACTGCACTCTGTGGTTGTCACAAAATTGGGCAGTCGGATCGCCGAAGCGGTGGGCGGTCCGCCGAGAAGGCCGGAAAGTTTTGCTAAGAAATCAGATAATTATATGATAATATAAAGCAGGAGAAAGTGAAGAAAAGGCCCCTCTGAGAACGAGGATTCAGATTCCATCACATTCACACACTGACAGCTCTGCCTGGACCAACCAACGCTCCCATGGCCATCACAGTGGGCGTACTGGCCCTACAGGGCGCGTTTGTGGAGCACTTGTCGCTGTTACAAAAGGCGGGAGAATACCTGAAACAGAGTGGCAGAGTCGACGACGACTTTTCATTTGTACAAGTCCGAAACACGGCGCAGTTGAGGCAATGTGACGGCTTGATCATCCCCGGCGGAGAAAGCACCACAATGTCCCTAGTCGCAGCCGACACGGGCCTTTTAGAGCCACTCCGGTCGTTTGTCAAGTAAGCCTCGCCATCTTTGCCCGGCGGCAATCCTGCACTAACAACGAGTCCGAGAATTGAGCGCAAGCCAACGTTTGGAACCTGTGCCGGCCTGATACTACTGTCTGAAACGGCGGCCGCAACCAAACAGGGCGGACAGGAGCTTATTGGCGGACTCGATGTGCAGGTCAATCGCAACCACTTTGGCCGCCAGGTCCAGAGCTTCAAAACAGAGCTCGACCTTCCTTTCCTAGCACGGGGCTCAACCCAAGAGCCATTTCCTGGAGTCTTCATCCGCGCGCCGGTTGTGGACAAGGTCTTGGCCCACGTTGACGGCGAGCAGAGTTCGCCAGTTGAGATTATGGGCACGCTGCCTGTCCCAGGCAAGGAAGACGGCATCATCATCGCGGTCAAGCAGGGCAATGTGTTTGGGACCAGCTTTCACCCAGAGATGACATCGGATGTTCGCATCCATGCCTGGTGGTTGGAACAGGTGGTCAAGGCGACTGCTGGACAACGATAGATCGCGCAGCCATAGAGCGTTATCGACTTTCATCCCGTCTCGCTGCAGTTATCGACTTTCATCCCGTCTCACCCGTTATCGACTTTCATCCCGTCTCGCTGCCGTTACCAACTTTCATCCACGCCGTCTCGCCCGTCTCGCTGCTGTTATCGACCTTCATCCACACCGTCTCGCCTATCATCGTCGTACGCTCGTCCGTAGCCACCACGTCCGGCATCAAACTCTTCTCTGAATTCGTCTCTGACCTGGCCACCTGACTTACCCCTTCCATACTGTCTACCCTCCTGGAAGCCGGGGTCGAGGTCGGTGCGGATGACCCGCTCGTCCAGCTTGGTGCCACCAATATACTTCATGCAGTCGAGCGCGTCCTGATGGGTGTAGTACTCTACGAAGCAGAAGCCACACGGTGTCTTTTGGAAGCGGTCCAGGCCCATGACCACGCGCTTGATGTCGCCGCACTTTGCAAAGAGCTCGTGAATCTGCTCCTCAGTAGTGTAGAAGGACAGGTTGCCGACATAGAGCGTGGTAGCGGTTTCGAGGGATGGGTCCTCCTTCTTTTCCGGCTCGTCTGCGGCATCATTGTACCTGCGCTTCTTCTGCAGACCTGGTCAGCCAAGCATGTAACAATGGTAGGAGCAGGGGCGCAGGCAAATGTGCAGGCAAACTTGGGCAAGGCAAGCAAACTTACGCGACCAGCGAAATAGGCACTTGGCCGGTCTAGCCTGTCAACGGATGACTGTAAACGGGCCATGATGGAAGAGGGATATTACAGACAAGGATGAGGTGGAGTGGTAGTCGAAGCGCAAGTGTAAAGTTGGGACTTGCGCAGGGGAAACGTCGGAAAAAGAAGTGACGCGCTTTATGTGGCTGCGGAGAAAGGATCGCGCTTGCCGCCGAGCAGGAGACTTGTATTGGCACTTGCGCTGGTTGCTGCTGCTGCAATAACTAGTGCCATTGCAATTACCTTGTTTTCTATAATAAGCCCGCTCCTTCCTGCCGCTCCCTTTCCGCCCCTCACCACCCGCAGACTGGCCAGGTTGAGAGAGCAGACTATGTGTCGTTAACGCTGTCGCTGCCCACTGCCCTCGCTGCTGTTGAATCAGAAACCCCAACCCCAAATGCCTCGAGTAATCGGCTACACACCACCCTGGCTATCCAAGCCCTCGCCTGGGGCCAGTATCTTCTCCGACCCCTATGCTCCTTCTCCTCCTTCCCCCTTGAAGCGACAGCCGCCGTCATCAGCCGAGGGCGGTGACTACCATGGGCCAAAACAGCTGATTGCCCACAGAGGCACCGAAATCTTTACCGCAGTGGGAAACCAACTTCGATGGGCTGACCTTGCCAAAGTCAAGGACCATTGGGAAGAACAGCTGCAAGCCCGAACGAGAAGATCGGAGGACGAGGACTCGACCAAGGTCCAGTACCGCACGCTCACTACGCCGGTATATTACCAAATTCGAGAGCTAGTCATCTCGCCATCTGGGCACTTTCTTGCCATATGCACTGAGCACACCGTCCATATTGCCTTCCTGCCCGACCATGCCCGACTGGCCGACCAGCCCGAATCTCCTCTCAAGCTGTCTACACGCCAGCTTGGCCCAACCACGCATGTTATCCCCGAGTCTCCCTTGGCATCGGTGGTCTGGCACCCCCTGGCCGCTTCCAGCCCCTCGACCGACTGCCTCGTGACGGTGACGGCCGAGTCGGCAGTGCGAGTGTGGGAGCTGGACAAGTCGAACAAGTGGTCGTTTGAACGTCCAGCGCTTGCCATCGACTTACGGAAACTTGCTGATGGCGTGTCCTGCGACCAGGACTTCCAGCCCCTGGGCTTCGGCAAACGCCGTGGTTTCTCGGTCGACGACTTTGACATGGAGGCTGCTGCCTCGTGCTTCGGTGGTCAGGGCTTCGACGATGAAGATGCGTGGGCGAGCATGACGCTCTGGACCGCCATGAAGAATGGCGATATCTATGCCCTGTGTCCGCTGCTGCCATCCAAGTGGCGGCCCACCAGCACTACGATCCCGTCGCTAACAACCTCTGCCGTCTCCCAGATGGCCATCATTGACGGCGAAGACCCCGAGGCCGACGAGCGACGAGCAGCAGCGCAGCAGTACGAGTGGGTACAGGAGATTGACAACGAGGAGCCTCTGGACGAAGGACAGGGCACTCGATTGCGCCCCCACAATCCCGGTCCGATTCCGCGACTGCAAGGCCCCTTCTCAATCTTGCCCGAGGATGAAGAGGCCGACCCCGACGTTACTGACCTGATCGTCTTTCCCGCACGACTGGACGAAAGCATCATGTATTCAGGTGAGGATGATTATGGATATGAGGGCGAGGACGAAGACAGTCCCAGGGTTCCATTCACGACCTTGATCATTGCATGCTCGGACGGCGCCATTGACGTGGCTCTGGATCTCGAGGGTGTAACCGGACAGTGGCTGCCACGCCTTGGCCGGAGCACATTCAGCCTTGCGACCCCTGAGACGCGCCGGCTAGACTTGGTGACAACGCTGACACTTGATGTGAACACGTCAAATGCCACTTTCTTGTCCTTCACAGCGGATCCGATCGATCGATATGGCACCTTCATCACTGCCGGCACCCAAATCTTTTCACTGTCTCTGTACGACTGGATCGTACGCACAGCTGCAGAGCTATCTGCTGACCAAGAAGTCGACCCAGGTCTTAGAACGCGCCTGGAGGCTATCTCTACGCAAATCGGAGATCTGCACGATGTCTTGACGACTGATTCATCCGATGCTCTGTCTAGCCCTATTGCTGTGTCTGATCTTGACCTGGGGTATTTCCTTCTTTCTTTGAACACATCCAGGGCCCTTGCTGTCTCGTTTGATCAATATGCTGGCCAGACCCGGCAAGTTGCCACATCCGATTTGGCAACCTCACAGCTTGGCCTGCTTGAGGCTGCAGAAATAGACGAGTCAAAGGCTCTGCCTCTTCCATCACGGCAAATCTATTCACCCGCCCAGATATTCTACTCGAACGCAGAAGCGCCCCTGCTTCAGCTCAAATCTAGCCTCGCACCACAGCAGCGACGGATCCTCAGCGACCAGCCGATGCGGCTCAGCCCAGCAATGCTGGACGTGATGACAGCAACTCACCGGACAGTGTCGCGGCAGACAAGCGAGCTGGAAAGCGCCGCGGCTGAACTGTTCCGACGATGTGAGAGGCTCCAAGAGGAGCTTGCTGATCAAGTAAAGCAGATGGCCGAACTGGCCGATCGACTCAACACCTTGAGGTCTCCGGACCTGGCCGAGGGCGAGGGCAGACCCGGCGAGCAAGTCCAGAAGACAGCAGACGAGCGTCTGGACGCGGCAAAGGCCAAACAAGTGGAGCTGACAAAGCGATTCGAAGCTCTGCGGCGTAAGGTTGGCCGCATTGGCACGGCAAGAAAAGAGCTGTCGGCCAAGGAACTGGCATGGAAAGAGGAGATTGAGGCCCTGAGTCGTATTGCAGGCGTCAGTGGTGGCGACGAGGAAGAGGAAAAGCAAGAGGATGAAGAGAAAGACGAAAGTTTGGCAGGGCGACTGACGACGGTAAGACTGCTCCTTCATGTTTATATAACCATTGGGTGATTACTAACCAGCTGTTGTATACAGGTCGAGCAACTGAGCAAGTCTCTACTGAGTGCGAGCCAGAAGGTGGCATCGGCACCACCGGGGGGGAGCAAGGAGGAGTTTTCGAGGTCAACCAACTCTGCATATGGATCGCCACAGAGAGCTGACCCGACGGGAAGTGGTCTGCTTGTGAGCAGTCGGTACCAGCGAGAGAAGGTGGCCGAGGCCATGGCCATGGTCGAGCGCGAGGGGGCGGTGATTGAAGCGACAATGGGCCGGCTGGAGGGCCTGCAATTGGCAGTGACAACAATATGAAGACGCTTGGGTCAGGCCGTGCATGGCTTGATACGGATCAGGTACAGGGAGGAAGGCAGACTCGGACTGGTAACAGAAGTTGGTTGATCATATCGGCTTAGAATCCCTTGTCTAATCGCAGCCTTGGAATCCGTTGTCTCTCAGCCTTGGAATCTGTTGTCTCTTGGCCTTAGAATCTGTTGTCTCTCGGCCTTAGAATCTGTTGTCTCTCGGCCTTAGAATCTCCCTTGTCTAATCTCAGCCCTCCGTCTCTTAACGTCATACTCGGCCCAGAACATCCTACTGTTCTTAGCACCGGCATTGGCATTGTTATTGTTTTTACCAGTTGTCGTCGGAGCGTGGGCTGAAGCACCTCCTCGCCGCTCGTCCCTCTCGTCCAAGACCCGCCCGGGATTAACGACGACACAGGCCTCATATGTGACAGAGAAGCGCGGGGCCGATGGATCACAGAGCAGCAGAGCCGTCGGCAGCGGATACAGCGACAGCGCCGACGCATACTCGCTCAGCACGGGCCGCAGCGACTGTGGAAAGGGCGACAGATGCGACTGGTCAAGCAGCGTTTTGACCAGTTTGCGCGCAGTGTGCGTGTCGCTTGGGATCGAGTCTGTTTGCTGCTGCTGCTGCTGCTGCTGCTGTTGTTGTTGTTGTTGTTGCTGCTGGTGGGTAGTAGTATCATTATTATTATCGTCTGCTGGTTTGGGAAACAACAGACTGTTGCGGCGCATGCGTGCGGCGAGATCGTCGCGGAACAGCACGGCTTCCTCGACGGGGCCGAAGAGCGAGATGCGTGCTGGGTTGGAGGACCAGAGCGCGGTGCCGGGGGTGGTAGTTGTTGTAGTTGTACTAGGAATAGTAGTGGTGACGTTGGGGTCTGTGGTAGCAGTGGCATCCTCCCTTGGGCCATGGTCTTTGTTGGCCTGGGCAAAGGCCCGGCGCACTCGGCTGGTGAAGAGGTCTGGCACGGGCTGGCGGGGCAGGCAGGTGGCCGCGCCGGCGCTGAAGCTCGACGCCCACGGGTCGTTGTCGCCAGGCACGAAGATGAATGTGGTTGTGGCCAGGAGGCGAGGGAATTCCGACAGCACCGCG
Organism: Chaetothyriales sp. CBS 134920; assembly: GCA_003693665.1. Classification (NCBI taxonomy): domain Eukaryota; kingdom Fungi; phylum Ascomycota; class Eurotiomycetes; order Chaetothyriales; family Domatiomycetaceae; genus Domatiomyces; species Domatiomyces catenatus. The sequence goes on from QQSL01000051.1 coordinate 106,945, forward strand.
GCCAGCGCGTCCATGTGTTCCTTGTATTCGACGCTGCTGCCGCCTTGGATCGACCCGGCCGTGCTGGCGGCGGAGACAAAGTTGCCCATCAGCACGATGGCCAGGGGTTGGTTTGCGGCCTGGTCGTCGTTGTCGTTGTCGTTGGCCTCCTCCTCGTCGCTTTCGTCGTCATCGGCGGCGGTAGAGTAAAGCCGGAGGATGGAGCGGATGGCTTCGAGAGTACGCGGGCTATCGAGGTGGCATTCGCCGAGGATGGCGACTTTTGTTCGTGTCCGCTGGCGCCCTCGCGGGTGCTGATCGTCTTCTTGCTGCCGTGGTGGCCCTAGGATGCGTCTTTGGATCTGGCGCATCTGCTGGCCCACCGCCTTTTCGGAGCCCAGGCCGAGGAAGTCGACCCAGCCAAAGGCCGGGCCTAGGGTGGGATCGAGTTGATGGCTGCGACGCGTCGAGTCGTGATTGATGATGCCCAGCGTCACCTCGCGCTTCTCTGGCAGCGGACCTGCGAACGTGTCGGCCACAAAGCGGCCCTTGATCTGGCCGCCTATGCCGCCGGCGCCGCCAAGGGTTGAGTTGTTGGAGCCGTCTTCCTCGTACGTGCCAGCCACAAGCACAATCATGCCGGGGCAGAAGAAGGCGCCATCTTCCGGCACGCAGCGAGCGTAAGCGGTGTCGAGCACCACGCTGCCTGACAGGTCGGCAAGGCACAGGTCCGAGGCAGGAGAGAGGGCGAGGAGGCCAAGCAGCAGGTGTGAGGTGCCTGAGCGGCCCAGCAGGTTAGAGATAGGCGTCAGTTTGTAGGCGTGCGATACGGAAGTAAGCGAAGAGTCTGCGCGTTGAAGCGTTGGTGGCTGCGCAGACGCGAACGATGGGGTTTGAAAGGATTCATGGCGGAGGAGACGCTGATGGATCAGGTTGTACCGGTTGCGGAACATGGCAGTTCGATGCTGAACCGGCGGCAGCAGAGAGGCCTCGCCGGCCACTGTCTCCAGCGTTTTCTTCGTCGTTGAGTACGCCAGTCTCGGCTGCTTAAAGGCGCTGACGAGCGTTAGAAAGGACCGTGCATCACTATACCGAACTTCAGGCTCGTCGGCCACGGGGTCGTCGCCACTGCCGCCGCCCTCAGCCTCGCCCACCATCCCTGCCACGCCAAAGCTGCTGCCCTGGCGTGAGAGCGGGCTGCGAGAGAAGGTGTTGGCGCGTGACAGCTTTGCAACATCCACCCGTCCGGCCGACATGCACGGCTCGAGGCTCTTCAGGATGGCCGACAGTTTCTTGTCCGGGCCATCCTCAACCAGAATGCCTCCATCCTGTGCCTTCCAGGCCTTGGCCACCTCGTCCAGCAGCCGCTCCGCTAGGCTCTCCTCTCGCCATCCAGTGCCACAGAAGTTGCCCACAAAAGTCGCGAGCAAGGCCAAGGCTGAGGACGTCACTGTCAAGTTGTGCTTCTTGGTCAACGTGCGGAAAGCAACCGGCCGGAGTGTCTGGGGCGGGAGAAGAATCGGCAGCACTGATCCGGCACCAGATGTGCCTATTCCTGTCGCTGTCGTGGTCGCAAACCCCGGCCGGATGGGGACCGATGTCTGTCGAGGCTTGATGGGATATGCTGGGGTGCCGAAACCAGGAGACGACGAAAATACCTGAGTAGAGTGTCCAGGACTTGCCACTCCCTTGTCCATTATTGCCCGGCAGCCGCACGTGGAGCGACAGTTGTGTAGCTGTGTAGTCGTCAATGTTGGTCGCGGAGTATTTGAGATTCTCGATACGGAATAGTACGCGTTATCCGGTTGGCCATTAACGCCAAAATGGCAACCATCACGCGTCAAAATGACTTTTCCTTTTCCCGATGTTTTCCCGACTCGAACTACACTAGAGGCAACACAAAAACAAGCAATCATCTTATCCTCCAAAACCAATCACACTTCCGCTGAAATTACATCAATGCATTTGACAGTCACGTGAAGAACCAGTTGGGCACCAAGTTCGCTGGCATCGGCATCGATGCTATCACCTCGAATATTACGCAACGGATCCAAGCGATCCAGACAGCTCTATACTTCTACATCTACTCTAAAAACTCACTCATACGGGCGAAGGAATCAGACTCGTCAGCTGGATATGACAGAGATCGTAACAAAAGAGACCTTAGTATGTTGGCATGCCCACAGACTCTACCATGCCGCAGAGAGATTGCTTATCGGCTCTTTATAGATCAGCCGCTGGAGGCCGTTGACGGTGCCACCGTCCTATTTCAAAGATTGCAAGAAACATCCCCTGCTTTGGATACCGGCCGAAAACTACGAGAGACTTTGTCGGTTCAATGAGTGCGACGAAATCGTTTTCAAAGGCGAGAAGGGTGACAATATCTGGCCAACTGCAGGGAGCGTGTCATAAACGCCTTATGCCAAGAGCTCCTGAACGCCTTGTGCCAAGACCACACGAGATGGAGAACGCTGGCAAGGTCAACGGAGCCGAGCGCTCGCACAATGGAAAAATACATATGTACCGCGCAGCGGAGGAGCAAGGTGGTCTTCTAAGTTCTTGAGTCTTGTACGGCAGCAGCCATAGAGAATTCCAAAACCAATTGATTCCATTTATGATTGTTCTTGCCTTCCTTCTAGGAAGCCTCTAACAGAGCGGCGAGCTTGAAGTTCCAAAAGGGGTCGGTATTCTTTTCAAGAATGGACAATATAGACAATGACAATCCTAGACTATCCATATAAGGAGTTCAAGATGGACATGCTTGAGTCGAACGCTATGCGGACACATATAGTGCCATAGGATGAGTCTTGTTCCATTGTAACACACTCCGTTGTATCCAGAAGCTGCTGTTCTTTCTCACACATCCTCTGCTTACTTCTGTCAATGGACTGGCACATATCTGGAGTAAAAGTTGCAAGTACACCTTTGATTGAAGCTCCTCTTTTTGTATTGTACCTGCTGCTCTCTGCCTGTGGAAACAGGATTTTGATGAATTCATTTGCTGACCCAACATCGATGTATATCATGCTGTCCAGGAAACCATGGATAGCTTTGGATACCTTCATTCTCACGCACTTGGTTGGGCCCACAGCCTCTTCCCCGTGTCTTAGTTGAGCACGACCAACTTCCTCGGAGATGCGACCGGGAAAGTAATTGCCAATGGCACTAACATCAGCAATGCCATAGAAATAATGACTTTGATTGTCACCAGCACTGGGCGGCGCTGAAAACAGGACTGCATAGAGTCTCTGATAGGCACGACTTCCACCAATATCATATTTTTCGGCTATCTCATGGATCGTTTCCTTGGCCCTGTTACCGAGGCGAAGTCTATTGCGAAGTGCGTGATTGCTGAGAAATCCAGAAAGATCGAATGTCCTGCAAGCTCTGGGCGAGACAGCGAGGATGAAGGGTATGAAAATGTATGGATCAATGTCGAGGACTCCCGAATAGGACTGGTATGCTTTCCTTTGATCATACTGAGACAGAATTTCTTTGTTTGAGCGCCTCGTTTTTCCACGCTTTGAGGGCTGAGGGGGGCGGCAAGCCAAGACCAAACGAGCTTCGAGCAAGTCCCAATAGCAAGATGGAATCATCTGGCGCGTATCCATCTCCATCATGATCTTGTAAATATCGCGCAATACACGCATATTGATTCATATACTCAGAGATATGGTGATAGGAGGGTGAAATGCAGATTATATGGCTACAAGAGAGATAAGTAAAGAATCGGAATAGATGGGGGATAGGAAAGATGGTTAACACTGGTAGTTGGGCAAGATTGGAAATATAAGGAATGATTGGAAGTGCGGGGAATCTCTGGTGTAAGAAAATAACTGCCATCCTGGCACTTACCATCATCCTTGCACGCTGACATGCGGGCATGGCAAAGCGAACAGAGAGTCGAAGGGGTAAACCCGCTATAAAGCTGATTAAGACAACAGAGGTTGAACAGCCCTCTCCATTATCATCGCTGTCACCCTCACCTCTTCAAGCTTAGTATAATCAGTCAGGAGCAAATTCAACTTCATCATGTCCGACCGCCAAGCTCGCAAGGATGTCAACGACGCCATTATCAGTACCGGCAGCGCTGGTATCGGACTGCTTGTTGACGCCGGTAATTCGTCCAAGAACAAACGCAAACAGAATAAGGAGAAGCGTGAACAGCGCGAGGCACAGGAGAAGTGCGAGCAGACCCAAAGGGAGAATGAAGCGAAATCAGGCGGCAAATAAGCGGCCTAAAGATCTGTTTGCCAGCACATCAACTGGCTACCACAGATGACTTATACCAATGCATGTGCACACTCTTTTCGACGACAGCAAGTCTGACTCTATATGAGTTGTTCCGTCCCTTACGAAACCATGTTGGATCAACAGTGGGCTCTCAAGTCTAGCCAGAGATATAGTTTTTTTTTTTGCAATCATGACTGAGGTCTTAGTCTTGACAATATAAATGGTTGCCCTGACGTTAAGCGAGTGAAGCAAGACTCCGAGTCCCTCATAAGAGACTTTGCTATTGTAGTAGATTACATACCTTCTGTAAGAGCCAGCCAGGAGCGCCTTTGGCTCCCTGGGCAAGAGGGGGTAGGAGGAGGAGGAGGGAAAAAGGGGTGTAAAGGAGGTTTAACAGAGGGTTTTGGAGGGGGTACAATGTATGATACAGTTGGAATAAGGAGGGTCTGAAGATAGAAGACAGGGGGTCACAAGGCTCCAAAGATAGTCTATAGGGGCTGCCTATGGCTATCTATGAGCTGCGGGTGGTCCAAGGAAGTGGACCAGGCAGGCTCTCAGTAGGAATTCCTGCCAAGCCTTCATTGGTCACGTGCTGGACATCTACCTTCCTTGCTACACTAATAACTCAGTTCATAACTGACATCCAAGCAGTCATTCTAACACTTTACCTGTTACATGTCAACAACAGTCCCAGCTGCGAAAGACCAACACATAGCTCTATGGACACAAATGAACCCATTGAACTCGTCCATGAGGTTCAGAAGCAACAGTGGGTCAACCGCGTGAATGATGCTCGCGTTGCTGGCAAGATCACGACCTGGGTGTCATCCTTACATCCCAAGAACCTTGAGTGTAGGCTAGAGGGCAACTTTCTTAACGGCTCATACAATCTCAGCCAGAAGCTCCGCTTCAGCGACGGCTCTGTCTGGTTGCTCCGTATGCCCATCGTCGGTAACGTGTCTGAAGAGTACGCTGACGAGAAGGTCGCCATCGAGGTGGAGGTATTGAGTATTCTCCACCAAAGCGATGTTCCTGTGCCGCGTGTTATGGCTTGGGGGCTTAAACCTGCAAATCCACTCGACCTAGGGCCATACATTGTCATGGAGTTTATCGAGGGAATCAGTGTCAACACCCTGCTGAGGCAGCACCCCAAAACCAGGTTAATAAAGGAGGACATTCCTGATGATGATATCGAGCTTCTCTACCGGCAGTTTGCCCGTATTCTCCTTCGGATCTTCCAGCTGAACTTCCCTAGGCTGGGCAGTCTCCCAACTCCTGTGACCAGCTTTCATGCTCCAGTTCGGCCATTGACTTTCAAAGTCCATGATATCCTTCAAACTGGAGGTGTTGATACTTTTGGTACGCACTGTCATTTATTTTATCCATTACCCTTCAAGACCTTATAATTTGGTCTTATCCCCATAATTTGGTCTTATCCAGCTTGCTATAACCCGAGCAGTTTACTAACTTGAGCATTCTGCCAAGGTGACCGAACTCTTGCTTTCTCTGGTACAGCTGACTACTTCTCTTACCTCACTGGTCAAGACTGGTGTCAGTTCCGTTGTCAGCCGAATTCTGGCGGCGGCCCTTTTGTCACAAAGGCAAAGTATGCTGCCTTGTGTGGCCTACAGGCTGTTGCCTCGCAGCTCATTGAGCCTACTCATGCGTTCGGTCCCTATAAGCTTATTTGTGACGACCTCGGCCTTGCTAATCTTATGGTCCGAAGTGCAGACGACCTGACTGTGGTTGGGGTCGTGGACCTTGAATGGTCATACGCTGGTCCTGCACAGCTATTTGGCTCCGCACCTTGGTGGCTACTCCAGGACCGACTGAATAACTGGGATACTTTTCTCGATAAGGAAGAGGCACCAAGGGTGCTAGAGAGCTACCTCCGACACCTTGATATGTTCAAGACCGTGTTAGAAGAAGAAGAAAGGGGAATGCCAGGCCAGACCATGGAGCTGTCTCGTCTGGTAAAGTGGTCTGAAGAGTCTGGGAGCATGTGGCTGCACATGTTACTGTCATGGGGGTTCAATCACCCGGACAGCCTACCTTTTAAACAGTTACAGGCACACCTTGGACGGGAGCAATGGGACAAGCTACGGGAGATACCTAACCAACTGGAGGCAATAAAGTTTACCGAACGGAAACTGGGTGATTTGTCCAAATACGATGAGCTATTGGAGGAGGTGGAGAGTCTGTACAAGGACGTTGAGAATGGGAAGATGACACCGGAGGCATTTGTCGCAGTAGTCGCAGAACTTAACAACAAGGAAGGGGATAATTAGGATACACAACATGTCGATAATTTGGGAGAAACTGAGTTGGGAGTAGGGTTAAATACACAGTAATTAATACGGGCAACCCACTTAACGCGTTAGACGACCAGCACGACACGCGTGATAAATTACAATCGCCTAAAGAGTATTCCCACCATCATCCTCTACATTCTGAATCTCTCAATATCTACCCATAATGGCAAACACCGACGCTCAATTGGACGCGCCCACGGCGGCAGCCACCGACACCACCCCAACCCCTACCGAACGACTCATCGCGCTCAAGGCCAAAGCGACCGCCGAATACGCAGTCAAACACTACCGCGACGCGGCCGAGCTGTACTCAAAGGCAGTAGAGCTGCAAGCCGAGATCAATGGCGAACTGGCAGTGGAAAATGCGGACCTGCTGTACGCGTACGGCAAGTGCCTCTTCCACCTCGCGCAACAGACCAGTTCTGTTCTGGGGGGCGACGCCGCGGCTGCTCAGCTCAAGGCATCAAAGGAGCAACCAAAGACGGCAGCCAAGAAGCGGAAGTTGAACGGCACACAGGGACAGACGCAAGCAAATGGTGATGATGGCCCTACCACGCGTGGATCGTCGTCGCACGTGCCAACTATCGTGGAAGAAGATGAAGAGAAAACAGCAGAGAAAGCAGGGGAGGAGACGTCGCAAGAGGAGGTTGAGGAAACTAATGAGCCAAAAGAAGTCGAAGCTCCAGCCGCAACAGAGGCCACATCAGACAAGCCATACTTTCGCATCGAAGGCGACGCTGAGGGCTGGGGCAGCGACGATGATGAGGAGGAGGAGGAGGACGACGAGGATGAAGCTGATGGCGGCGGTGGCCAGGGAAACGGCGACGAGGAAGAGCAAGACGACTTTACCGACGCATACGAAATGCTCGACATTGCCCGCGTGCTGTACCTGCGCAAACTCGCTCAGCTCGATCAAGCTGAGGCAGAGGCAGAGGCAGAGGCAGAGTCGTCCGACAAAGGCAAAGGCAAGATTTCCGCCTCGTCCTCATCAGAACAAGTACGAGACATCAAGACGCGGATCGCCGACATCCACGACCTACAAGCCGAAGTCTCGCTCGAAGGCGAACGCTACGCCGCCGCGGTCGAGGACTTGGAAAACTGCCTCGCGCTCAAGCAGCAGCTTCTCCCACCCGAGTCCAGCCTGCTGGCGGAATGCCAGTTCAAGCTGTCGCTGGCGCTCGAATTCGCCTCGCAATCCCAGCCGCCGCAGCAGCGCGACAGCAATGGGAACAACAACAACCCAGTAGTGGGAGGCGGCGAGATTGTCATCGACTGGAATCTGCGCAACCGGGCTATTGCCGCGCAGCAGGCTGCCATTGACTCGTGCAAGCTACGTGTGGAAAAGGAGACCAAGGCCTTGCAGCAGGCAGAAGAAGAAGAAGAAGAAGAAGAAGCCAAGGCGACGGCAAGGGCTGACACCGAGGCAGCGCAAAAGATAGAAGCTGCAAGAGCTGGAATCGCTGATGTTCAGGACATGATTGCCGAGATGGAGCAGCACCTGGCCGACCTGCGCAAACCGCCCATCAGTGTCAGGGAGGAGACCGCCACCAAACAGGAAGAACTGGCCGGTAGTCTCCTCGGCAGCATCCTCGGCGCCTCTGATGCTGAGCAGGCTGCTATTCTGGCCAAAGCTACCGCCGGTGCTAGCGATATCAGTGGCCTTGTGAAGAGGAAGAAGGACAAGACTGCGTCTACATCGGACAAGACTGCTTCTACCCCTGCTTCCGAGGGCAAGAGCGGCGTTAGCAATGGGAAGCGGAAGGTGGATGAGATCGAGGACAGCAAAGAAAATGGAGCGAAGAAGGTCAAGATTCAAGAATCATGACCGTTATCATCATTGTCACCCATCACCCTAATAAGTCTTTTCAAGTTCACTGTGATTTGTTCTCGCAACACTCCCAAGTTGATACCATCAACGCCATGCTCTAATACATGTCCAATTCCCAGTCTCTAGCGCGCGCTATGAGAATGCATCCAGCAAAGGCACCGACCGTCATTAGGGTCGTCATCATCAGTCAATGCGAAGTCGTTCCGTCGGTGCCACCTCTTCTGTCCTTGCGTTCCCCTTGGCCTCGTCTGCGTAGTTGTGCAAACGTTCGCCTACCAAATACACCTCGTCTCTGATTGTGGCTCGCCACAGCTCCAGCTTCTTCTTCACTTCCATCATCATCCAGGCCATCAACACCAGGCTCATCAGTCCTGGATAGGCGTATCTGTACAAGACAATCTGCTCCTCGGCCTGGGTAGCACCCATTAGCGCAATAAGGAGCCTGGCATAGCCTAGCGGGGCCACAAGCAAAATCACACACACAACTGTAAGTGGGATAATGACGGCACGTGTGGCTTGTTTGACATCTGGCCGAAGCCAGCCCTCGCGCCATATCGACCGGATGGCTGTTGCGACCTGTGACTGTGGAGATGGGTATGTCAGTGCCACCCGCATTGCAATGCGCATGTACAGCAGACCAAGAGTCCATGTCTGGAGCACAAACAACGTTGGTGAAGGCCGCGGGGCCCCTAAGCTGGCCAGGACTCTCTCCCGACGGTGCTCTGGGTCTAGAGCGGCCACGAAAGTGAAGATGGGCACATGGACATATAACTCTGTGATCAGGGACAGCGTAAACGGCAGCACAACCCCAAAGACACCAAGCATATACACTTGGCCAAGGATGAATTTGAGGGCGAAGTAAATCGAAGACAGTGTTCGGATCGGGTTGGGAAAGTACTGTTGGACCTTCTCCTTGATGGATTGCCGAATGTGTCGAGTGTGCGACGCGCCGAAAATGACCAGTGCAAGAACATGCACACCAACAGTCAGAGCGTAAAGATCATTGACCGGCCCTGGAGATCCCGATGCCAGCTTGACGAGGATCCTGCCAATCAGAAGTGGTCCAATGGTCAAGGTCACCCCAGTGCCGGCGGCAAAGAGCCAGAGAAGGAGAACAAAGGTAGCAAGCCGTGTTTGAAACTTGGGTGGGAGATAGATTTTGGCCCATCGTTCGTCTCTTCTCCCATGCAGTCCCACATCGCGGTCGGCTTCGCCATCTAGCCGTCGGTTGTCTTCGCTGACTGGGATAAAGACCTTCTGACCCTTGGGGATCCGACAGGAATCCGAGGCTGGAGCTCGAACGTATGTTCCATGTTGGTCGTCACCCAGAAGCTTGGACCACGGTAGTCTGCGGGGATCGGGAAGCTTTTCATCATCATGCTGCTCTCCAAAAAGGAAATGACTCAACCTCAGAGTGTGAGCACAGCCCCGAAACCACCATTCGTAGACGGCCGCCAGTTTCTTCGTTGGCTCGAGATTCCGCAGAATGAAGGGCAATAGGAAGTTGTAGAAGATCACATCGGTAGGGAAGGCAAGTCCTGGTTCAGGGGTTGACCAGCGAATAGGGAGAATGCCATCAATATGGCCCAGACTCCAAACAACTCCACCAAGACAGAAGATTGCCAGGCCTCCGTAAACAAGGGCCGAGAAGGCGATTTTACCCAGTTGCGTGGCCACGGAGCGTTCCAGCACGTCACGAACCGGGTGGAAGGTCGGGTCATCCGGGTCTCGAATGAAGTAGAGCACCCCTTTTCTCAACATCTTCCTGCACATTCCAACAAACAAGGCAAAATGGAACATGTAGCATGTTCCAATGAACCAATGCAGGAAAAGGCCGGTAAAGGGCGCCTTTTGCATGAAGAGCAGTCGTGACCAGACCGTTGCTCCTTCAAATATTGGAAGCAGAGCCAGGTCCAACAAGAGACCACAGTACAGTGGGAAGACCAGCATCTCGATGCCGATGATGAGGATGACCTTAGCTACACCCGAGGCCTGCCGAAGACTGTCTGCTAGAGCACCAGGCACTTTGTCATCCTTTTTCAGCCCATAGAACAGCCGGCTCATCTTCATAAAAATAAAGCCGACCAGGCCGAAAAATGCGTATCCTAGGAGAATGGCAATTACCTTGTCCTCGGTAGACCAGCCCGCCAGCAGATCCTCAGGCGGAACAGCACGCCCAGCGAATTTTATTGACGGCCGCATTTTCAAAAGGCTGTCGAGGTTGTCAAGTCTGAGATTTTGCACCATGGTGAGGAGAAGACGGCCAGCACGATAGGATCCTTGGCCCAGCAAAACAATCCATTTGCTCTGCTCTTGAAAAGACCAGCTGAATCTCATGGCCGACTCGTGAACAATTCGGGCGCAGGTGATGGTGCTCGTATATGCCTCGGCCACAGAAGCTTTAAAGCTTAGAAGCGCGCGATGTGATTCCATCGAGAAGGCTGGCAGGTCGGATCCAAGTGTTGCCACATTGGCAGCTTCAGTGAGCAAGTTCTCCAGTCGTGTGCTGCTGCGCTTAGTAACATTGAGCGCTAGACCCTCAAACAAATCTGCATCAAGGACATTGCTTAGAGGTCTGAACACAGGTTTGACAAGGACCTTGACCAGCTTGGTAGTTTGTGAACAAAGCAATCCGAACAGGCCCAAGATGAGAAGCACGACATCAGCGACGGTATCTGCAATGGTTGAGATAAGCAGGGCCGGAGCTCGAATAGTGATGGCCACTGGGTGAGCGAGAATGATCAAGGCCAATTTGCCCCAGACGTATGGGATCCAGACACTGGCGGTCAAAGTAAGGGTGATAAGGAAGAGGCTGAAGATGACATTTTGCACAATGCTAATCAACGGGCCTTCGATTCCAATGAGCTCGAAAATACCCTCAAGATCCTCGACATCTTCTGCCGCATTCTCATCAGCCCACTCGATTTGAATAGGACCATGGTCTTGGTTTTGGTGGTCATCTCGAACACCAGCAGCTCGTGGGGCCGGCTGAGCCTGGTCAACGGGGGGTAGGAGGACTCTGTTTTGCATGGCAACCAAAGGCGCCTCAGCAAGTACATCACCAACGGCATCTTGCTCAGTCGTGCCACGATCTTCGGCGTCAGAGGGTGGCAGAACTTCGCCTTCCACTTTCCAGAACCAGTTGGCTAGTTTCTCAGTCCAATGCTGATTGTGAGCTTGCACTTCAGCCTGGTTGCTAGATCCTTCAGGCACTGCTGGTGAGTTGCCGACTGTGAGCGTGCTGTCGGGCGTATCAGGCGAATTTCTGCCGCTCTCTGGCTCCGATTGCTCGGCGGGTATGTCGGCTGGATCAGGTAGGTCCAGAGGTTGTTCGGGCACAGAGGCTGAGTCAACATGGGTCTCGCCGAGCGCATCGTGCACAGACATAGCACTATCGTCTGACTCGTCTGTAGCATCAAAAGTGGTCATGAGATCGGTCACTCTTTCTTCAATGCTTCGCTGAACAAAGACAGCATCACCCAGAGCTCCCCTAACCAAAGGCGGCGGAGCGGAATGCGCCAATTCGGCATCGTCGACCTCAGCCTCTTCGGGGGCAGGCTCCGCCCGATTCAGGCTGGCAGCACGGGGAGGATGATCAGGTCTGTCGACAGAGTGTGCTGATGGAACAGCCACATTGTCATCGGAGAAGGCTCGACGTGGGGCAGCGGGGGGTTCAGCGTGCCGGGTGCCTTGGCCATCAGGTTGCGGCATGTCGCCGGGTTCGTTTGCCTGTCGCGGTTGGGCTCTTCGACGGTGGTGATGGTGGTGGTGATGGTGATGGTGTTGTCGTGGTCGTTGACGTGCTTCTCCCTCAGCAGGTGGTGCGGCTGGCTGGACTTCAGCGGGTTCAATATCGGGGATGTTGAGCATCGGTTGCTGATTGATAACCCATTCACGAATCAAGAAGATCAAGATGAAACCGGTAACCAAAGTGAGGCAGATTAGAAGACCTTCAACCACATCAAGGGAAAAGTTGTTGATGGTCGTTGAAGAGGTCAGCTCATTAAGGAACTTGACTTCCGACAGCAGAGAAGAAGGCCGGGCGACCAGGAGGGACGATGAGGCTCGATTAGCTGGCGGAGCGGTCGATGGAGATGATATTTGTATGGGAGGAACAGAGAAGAGTAGTCGGAGGATTTTGGACAAAAGTGTCTCGCCGGTGAACAGCCGGATGACGGAATTCAACACGGACGGAGCGGAGGGAGAGGAGCGTGAGGTGAGATTGGCAGAATCCAGCAACTGATTGGAAGAATCAGTGCTGCTGTTGGTGGGGACTGTCACATTGCCACCTCCCTCAGAGACAGCAGCTTCATGAAGAAGACTGCCAGCAGCCCAGTTTCCATCTGCCAGCCAAAACAGGCCTCTCCAGACTTGGCGAATGGACCATGGGAGGCAGACCAGCCATACAACAATGACAGCAACATATCTCAGCCAACGCAGCAGCATACCCATGGCATGCCACAGGAGCTGGCGGAGGAAGAGCGGGAGTGGGAGAGTGGCCGGCATGGACTGGTCGTAGAGCTTGGTGAAGCGGAAGGGTGTCTTGCATAGTTCGCAGTATTTCTTCTTCGAGTGCGCCAGCCATTCCATCAAACAGTCCTGGTGGACATATCGGATACTGCCACTGCACTTGCACGGAAAGAACAGTGGCTGTTCGTGGGTGCCCTCGCCTCGGCAGATGCGGCAGCAGTCACCGCCCTCGTCGCTTCGGTGCCCATCGCTGGCATCGCGGTTATCTCGTATGGTGGAGGTGGAAAGAGGTGGTGGGATGGAACGATCGACGGCCGCCATGGTGGGCTGGGGCAGCACTCATCGCTGGTTGCAGGCAGTAATTGGAGTGGGTTGCGGCAGCTATCTTGTTGGTATTATCGCAGGAGGGGCAAGGGGTCTGGTGAGCAATGTGATGATGATGAACGTGGTGATGGAAATGCAAAGGTGGTGATGGAATGTCAATGCAGTCTTTGTATGGTAATGGTATTAATTACTTCACTACTTTGCACGTGCAAAGCTTAATCAAGGCCTCATTAGCTAATAAAGTTTGGGCAGAAGCTAATTAGTAATACTTTTGGCTACCTAGGCATAGGAACTTGGCTATACACCACACGGAGGATTCAGGGCAATTAAGCTTAAGAAGTGGCATGCTCAGTATTGCTGGAAAAATAAAAAATTAAAAAAAATATTGATCTATAGTATACATCTGGTTGTATAGTCAGAGAGGCACTGTCATTCCCACGGAGGCTGCCTACGAAGCCACTGCCTATTCAGATAGCGAACGGATTGATCGCTTAGGCACAACAGTGGATCGCCTGGGGTATTCATTGGCTGATTGTCGCGTTTTGCCCAGCGAATGGCTTGATAGTGCCAACTTCAGCTTCATGTCGACTAGACCAGCTTGCGTGACCAGATTGTTTCGTTGTTCCTGTAGCCCTCCCTAGACAGCAACTGCGGTCTGTGATCCTTGCTTAATAACTCTCTCTGTGTCTCAGTCTTCCTCTAAAGACCTAATAACTGCCAAGAAGCAACCACCGCTCCTCCACGACACCGACTCTTGAAGCACGTGTTCAACGTGTTCACCATCGGCACCGAGCTCGCCGAGAGAGAAGCCGTTTCACCGAGGTAGATCCTGGCCTTCTGAACACCGTCGATACAGAACAGAGCCACGGGCGGCGATGGCAGTTGCCGAGAATGGCCGGCCAGTAGAGAACAGGAAGGCGACAACGACGAATGGCACCGCCGACAATGCCAAAGCGGCGGCCGTGTCAAAACAGCCACCGCCTACGACCCTAGACCTTGCCAGCCAGAAGCACAGCCCAGTCGATGGAGACGCCACGAGCTGGACTCGTTGGTTCATCTCCATTACAGCAAGGTAGGACACCCGTTGGCTGTGAGGACGTAATCATCATTCTTTGACTAACCAGGCCTCGCAGACTGACCCTCTGGTACGCTCTGTTCACGATCATCTTCGTCTGTGCTTCAAACCCTGCGGAGCTGCAGCTCGACGCGTCCAGGCCGCAGATATGCAAGCCCTACCTCACGCTCAAGGCACACGTTCAGCCATATGTCCAGCCCTACTACGATACCTACGCGAGTCCATACGTTGAACAGGCGCGTCCATACGTGGAGCAGGCCAACGTCCAAGTGGTGGCACCGGCGGCGGCCGTCGTAAAGAAGAACTTTGATACATACGCTGCTCCACATCTGAATACTGCCCGTGCATATGGAGAGCAGCAGTGGGAGACAGCTGTTCGGCCGCAGCTTGCCCAGGCCCAGGCTCAACTTGCAGACCTCTATCACACCAATCTGGCTCCTCATGTGTCCAAGGCCTCTGAGCTTTCCCAGCCTTACTACACCGCGGCAAGAGAGGCAGCCGACAATCTGCACAAGAATCACATCCTCCCCGCATACCAGCTGTCTCGGCCACATGTTGTCAATGCTGTCAACTCCTCCCACCACTTTGTCTTTTACCAGGCCTCTCCACTTGTGCACCATGGCTGGACCAGTGCACTGACCTATGTGGACTCGCGTGTGTGGCCATTTGTTAAAGGCCTTTACATCGACAATGTGCGTCCTCAACTGGTCATGATCAGCGAGAGGATAGCAGAGTATCAGGAGAGTCGACAGCTTCGAGCTGCCAACAACGATGATGGCGAGAATGCCCAAGTGACAGAGTCCAGCATTGAGCCAGATGTAGCAACAGCAAGCAGGCCTGTCTCTGCATTGGATGATTTGTTCGCCTTGGGCGAGGAAGACAGCTCTAGCCTCGTTTCCTCTGCCAGCTCGGCCGCTCCGTCACCGTCAGTGCAGCCACAATCTAGAGAGGTAGTGTATGCTACCGATGAGAGCACTGCGGAAGATCTGAGGAAGTGGCAAGAGAAGTTTGCTCTTGCTGCTGACAAAGGCACGGACGACCTCAAGGCGCGCGTGTCTGAAATCGCGTCTAGTCTGGTACAATCCGATATTGAAGGAGTGGGCAAGCCGCTGGCATCTGCTCTGAAGTTGACGGCCGACCATGAGACGGACAGCATCAAGGCCAAGATCAAGTCGGTTGCTGCCTCGATTTCCGAAGACGCATCGGCTGAAGAGGTGGCGAATGCAGAGAGTGAGATTATCAAGGCCGTGCGGACGTCTGGACTTGCCGTGAAAGAAAGGGCGATCCAGGTCAGAGAATGGGCCAAGAAATTCGAAGCACAGCTCAATCAGCAGGTCAATACTGCTACAGCCACTACCCTGGAGGTCCTTGATGGCATTCGCGACCTTGGCCTTCAAGAGGTGGGCATGCGATGGGCATGGAGTGAGGGCGTCACTTACAAGCACTGGGCCAAGTATCACGAGCTTAGGAAGACACTGGAGGCATGGCGCCAGGAGGTACATGACACTGCTGTTCAAAATGAATTTGCTGCTGCTGCCAGGGCCACCGCACGAGAGATTCTCGAAGAAAGCATGGCTCACACCGAGGAGGCAGCCAAGTTGCTCATCAAGCTGAGAGAAGCGGCCAAGTGGAAGATTCGGTCGAGAGATGAGTCTGACGACTTTGAACCTCGAGAGATACCGCCGCTGCCTGTCTCTGCTGCTTCAACCGTACCTGAAGAAACCCCAGAAACATCTGCTGGTGCCGAACGAGCAGAATCAGAGTCCGCTCCTGTTGACGAAAGTCTTGATGGGGTCTCTTCCTCGGTAGCAGAATCTACGCCGACAAGTGTGGCTCACGATGCCACTGATTCTGCCTCGCCCGAGTTTGATGAGATTGCCATCGAAGCAACTGAAGAGCCTATTTCTGAAGCCTTAGAACAGCCTATTCCTGAAGCCTCAGAACAGCCTATTCCCGAAGCCTCTCACCAGCCTATTCCTGTCCCTTCTGAAGAAGCTACCACCCAGGCTTCCGAAAACGCTTCCACCGAGACTCAGCATGTGGCGATTGAGACTCCTGAGCGTGCTGCTACTGAGGCCTCTGAAGATGCCCCCTCTCAAGCTTCGGATGAGGATACCCCTGAGTCATCTCCTTCTACCCGCGCTAAAAAGGCTCCCTCTTTCCTTCCAGGAGCTGAGGCACAAGAAGTCAAAGGTAGCGATCCTATCCTAGATGATCACTTTGACGACAACTCAGAAGCAATATTATCACAGGACATTCAGAGTCTCATTCAAGACACGGGCGACCGCTACGCCGAGGTCACCAGGGCTGCTTCTGAGGCCCTGTTTGGTGCACAGCAAGACAACACGGGCGAAAGCGTGAGCTCTATTGCGGGCGACCAGTACTCCAGTGCCTTGGCCGCAGCATCGAGCGTGCTCCTTGATGGTTCTCAGGATAGCGCTCAAACTGTTGATGCGTCTCAATATGCCAAAGCCGTGGCTGCCGCCAGGGATGCAGTCTATGGAACCCCCACAGCAACCGTGGAAGCACTCGTAAACCAGGCGAGCTCTTCCTACTCATCAGCCATTAGCCAGGCTCAGGAACACTATGAAGATGCCAAGTCAATTGCCTCAGCACAGATCTCTGACACTACCAAACCGATTCATAAGGAAATCTTCTCTTCGATTGAATCTGCCTTTGCAGGCGCCCAAGCCGCCGCTTCTTCACGTCTGCAGGCCGCGATCAGTGCCGCGTCTGCGCAGTCTCTGGTTTCCACGACATCTGCCATAGCTTCTGGGACCTCTACGCCGGTCTCTGGAGATGCCAGCTTCCAGGCTGCAGAAGATAGTGCAACTGACATCGTTTCGGGAGCCTCGTCTGTGGCAAGTGAAGTTGACCAGTCGGCCTCTTCGACCGCTTCTTCTGAGTCAGCAATCAGTGAATCAGCTGCATCGACCTCCAGTGAAGAAGGTGGCGAAGTCACCTCTTCTGTCGCTTCTTCTGAGCCCGCACCAGCGTCTACTGGGTCTCCTGAGCCTATTACCAGTGACTCCAGCGTCGAAGCTGTGTCTACCTCTGTTGAGGAAGCTGAGGATGTCACCTCTTCAGTCGCTTCTTCTCAGTCCCCCACAGCGCCGACGGAGTCTGTTGAGTTTGTGCCCAGTGCCTCCAGCGAAGAAGCTGCATCTGCATCTATTGAAGAGGCCGACGATATAAACTCTGTTGCTTGTTCTGAATCTGTAGCAGTGTCGACAGAATCGGCAGAGTTTGTCACTGGTGATTCCAGTGACGAAGCCACATCTACCTCCATCGAGGGGGACGACGACATCACCTCCTCTGCCACTTTCTCTGATCCATCGGCAGCCCCAACCGAGTCTGTTGAGACTCTCAACAGCAACGAATCGGCAACATCGTCTTCCACTGAGGAAGCTGACCAGATCATCGTTTCAGAAACCCCAACCGAGTCCGTTGAGTCCATTGAAATTGCCACCAGTGAGGCCACGGCCAACAGCGAAGCAGCTGCATCGATCTCCCTTGAAGAAGCGTACGATACCTCATCAACATCCGTTGGTTCACCGGAGGCCCCAACCGAGTCTGTCGAGTCCATTGCGAGTGACGTCACCCAAGAATCTGATAGCGGCTCCTCAACGACTGAGAGCGTGGATGAGGTCGTGCATACCCCTGTACCCGAGGCCGAGGATGAGCATGAAAGTACATCCGAGGCTGCCCAAAGCACGCCGGCCAGCATAGCCAGCGAGGCAAGAAGCAGTGCGACGGAGTATACCAAGGACGAGTTGTAAGTCTGAATACAGAAACCGAGGAAGGAGAACTAGAATGAAATGAGCAATATTGAGGAGTAAATGCCAGACTATGCCGCCGAGAAGGCATCACAACCGATGATATATGCAATGAAATGGCCACTGGAGTTCGGGGATACCAGATGTAATCATTATATTAGCGCGCGCTGTAGTGATACTTAGCTGAGACTGTTTATACAAATAATCTTTGAACCGGGTTGATCGCTACCTACTGCTAACAGTATGTCCTATCTAGGAGGAGCACAGGGAAGGGGTGGAAAGCTCACCTGCAAGGGGCCTGCCTCCATCATATCATATCCAACACCCACATGACTGAGTCTTGTTCCATTTACTAGGCACTCGTCTTTGCCGCCAGCACCGGTGTCACTGGCGTAATGATGATGCCACCATTGCCACGCCGAGTCGTCGTCGTCGTAGTAATCGTTATAGTCGTATTAGGTGTCTGCGGCACATAGTAGACTGACACTTGCGGCGACGACGACGACGACGACGACGGGGTAGTAGTAGTAGCAGTAGCAGTCACAGCTGCCGTCGCAGCTGCCACCCCTGTCGCCGTCCCTGCGGTTGCCGCACTCGCACTCGCACTCGCACTCCCCACGGCAATATGGTCCACTGTCCCATCCGCGTCACCCTTGACACAGACGGTCCCCGGCGCCACCAGCTGCGCGATCTCGTAGCCGCTGTTGCAGATCACGAATGACGTCGGGTTTACCTGGTGTGAATGTTGTTAGAATTGGGTATAAACGCTTGCTGAAGAAACGGGGGGGGGGGCTTAATTACGCATTTGAACACGCCTGGGTATACGGCTGCGCCGTTGACAGTACAGGCTGCTTTGACGGCGTTGTTGTTGTTGTTGTTGTTGTTGTTGTTGTCAGTCGGGATAGCGGTGGCGGTGGGCAAGGGGAGGGCGGGGGAGGAAGAGGAAGGGCGAGAGGAAGTCAATGAAGAAGAGGAAGAGGAGGAAGTAGAGCCAGTGGAGGCTGCGATTGGGACTGGGACTAGAGTGATGGTGGTAAGTCTAGTGGTCGTAATCACTGGCGACGTGGATGCGAGTGTGGACAAGAGGAGGAGGGTTAGGAGGGTGATGAGGAAGGGTCGGTCGTGGTGGAAGCTGTGGTAGTGAGCTGATTTCATCGTGTAGTAGTGTGGGCTGAAGATCGGTTGAGTTGAACTTGGCTTTATCTTTGGGGGTGTGCGAGGGGTGTGCGAGGAAGAAGAGAGGAGGCAAAGGAACTCGAACTCTTCGAGATATATATAGGGAATGCCGAGGGTGTGGAGTAGATTGTACTTTGTGTAATTAACCCAGGCACGGATGGATGCAGACGAACAAAAGAGAGATATAAATGAGATGAGCAGGGGTCCACGCATGCGGATACAATGAAGCAGAGAGATTGAGAATGCTTTGTTATAACTATTTGTCAGAGTTCTGGAAGAGCATTGACGGGGAGAGGGGGGCAACACCGGACGGGTACCTTACCCCCAGATGCGAGAGAGGTTTCCACCATGGACTTTCTGCGCTCGATTCTCAAACAGCCAATGGCTTCAGTCGTATACCAAAACGGAGAGTCGAAGTAAAGAGAGCAAACACTCCTGCCAAGACTGATTGTCAGCGATTGAATATGTATTCGCTTCCCTGGTCTCGCTCTCATCATTCAATCCTCTCCATCTCGCTGGTAGATGTTGCGCGACCTGGTCGGATCCTTACGCATCTCCTGACCTGAGCCAGTAAAGCCGACTGGACAACTGTTAGTGGTCGAAAATCAGAGCGCCGTGGTGGGGACTGCTTACCTCTGGCCGTAAAACTGTCGCCGGTCCTGAACATGCTTTCCTTCTTCCCAAACGAGGTCTTGCCAAACTTGCCCTTGGAGGCAAAGTCCTGCCACTTGGCTTTGCCAGCCTCAAGCTCCTTGTTGGCCTTGACCTTGCGCGGGATCTTCGCGGGCCGGATGGGCCCGTCAGAGACCTTGCTGGGCTCACGCTTGACCTGGTGCATTAGACTTGTGTCGACACTGGCGGCAGCCGAGATCACACTGGGATTAGAGGTTGCCGGTTGCTGCTGAGCGGTCGGCGTGGACGTGCCTGAGATGGTATCAGCCTTGCGCTTCCTTGCCTCGGCCGACAAGGGTTTGATGTCCTTTGCCTTGAGCGTCTCAGTGGTTCCATATTTCTGGAACTTGACCAGATAGACCGGGTCGTGCTTCGAGCCGGTGATGCTAGTGATGCGGGCGGTGTAGAAGCCGCCGTCACCGGATTTCCATCGCGCCGAGACTGTGTCGTTGACCGCGAACGACGCCGGGCCCGCCGACGACTCCTCCGCTTCCACTTCCGGCTTCGAGTAGCCTGCCTGGTAGGCTGGGTGGCTATCCTTGGACCATTTCTCTTTTACCGAGGCCGGCGTTGGCCTGGCGGAGTGTGCTGGCGCTGACCGAGGCTTTAGCTCTGCAATCGCAGTCTCGGTGAGGGTGATCACTTCTTCAATTTCCTGCTTTAGCGACTGCAGCTCTGTATTGTCTGGATCGCCCTGTAGGCCCAGTTGAATTGTCTCAAGCTGCAGCTTGTACTCTTTCACCTCGGCCTCAAGCGTGGCCACATCGGCACTGCCACTCATCGTGAGCGACCAAGGACGGGGGAATGCGGGTCGGGTCGGCGTGGGCGTAAATGGCGTTCTTTGTGGTGGTGTGAGCAACAGGTAAATGTCAATAAACTGGAAATAGGCTCTAGCAGATCTATCTACCCACGCGCGTCTGTCGTCAAACGTCAAACGCCTTTGACAAAGGCGCTGATGGTGTTAGCGATTATCTCCGAGTATCTCCGCACAGTAACCCTAATTAGCCCCTCCTTAAACAAAATATTCTTAGGGTTATCAATAAGTTTTTACTGCGGAAATCAGTCTCTCTCCCCCACACATCAAGTCAAGTTCCTAGACATGGCCGCCAACATCAGGACCCCCCCGAAATGCACAGCCGACTTCTGCCTCATCCCCTTGGGCACTCCCACTGCATCCGTCTCCAGTGAGGTCGCCCAAGTCCAGCGCTTTCTCAAGACGACCGGGGTGAAATACTCGATGCACAGCGCCGGAACTACACTGGAAGGATCGTGGGATGAGTGCATGAAGATCATCGGACAGTGTCATCAGATGCTCCACGAGAGAGGCGTGGTGCGAATCCAAAGTGACATCAGGGTCGGCTCGAGGACGGACAAAGTGCAGAGCATCGAAGACAAAGTGTCTGCGGTTGAGAAGCTGCTGGCCGAAGACGATGACAAGGAGACAAAGACCCCGAGCCGGGCTGCTTGATTACTGCTGGGGCTGCTTGATTACTGCTGGGGATCAAATACAACAGCTTCAAGAGTGTAATTGTACAGCTATCACGCCCGCTAGATGCTTCCCTTTTGTGCATTTTGATTCCCCCTTGATTGTCAATCAAACAACATCCACTGGATTGCCGCTCCGTTCTCATAACCAACGTGTGCTCTATCAAACGACTCCTTCGCGTGTGCACCCATCCACACGTCCTCGGTATTCTCTAGCCCTTCTTGGAAATCATATGCGCCTTCTCGCACAACATACAAGATTCTACCGTGCATCACCTCCTCGTTTGGCCTGTTCCGGCCCGGCTCCTGTTCCAAACCCGATGCAACGACCCCCAGAACTATTCGACTGATATCCTCAGGCCGGTCAGAAGGTAGCTGTACGCTCACTTTCCCACTCTCCTGCGGCACCAAGGTCGGAATCATCATGTTGGTGATGACACCGTTGACGCGAACACCGCCGCCTCGGTAGGGGTCCATGGACTCAGCCAGAGCCCTGACGGTTCCAAGCACGGCGTGCTGGCTGATCTGGTAAATGGGCAGGTTCGGCATGGGAGTGAAGCTTGCCGAAGAAGTGATGAAAGTCAAGCTCTTGTCAGTCCACGGCTTGCCAGGCTTGTAGCCCTTTTGCAAGAATGGCAGCGCAATTCGCGCAAAGCGTGTGCTGGCACAGATAACGTCGCTCACTCTCAGTCCATCCACCACCGTCTCGTTGCCGACTTCTTCAATCCTGTCTTTGGCACTCAACTTTGTGTCGCCCAGCTTCCAGAGACTCTCGGCCGAGCGGATGGTGGCAGCCTGCGCCCCATCATCTCCCACGCCAAAAATAGCATGGTCCACGCGGCCGTACATGGTCATGGCTAGCTGGAAGAGGTTGACAATGTCGCCGTAGTTTCCCACCTCGCATTTGTTGAAATGAACAATATCTCGGGGTCCGAGCGAGGAGATCAGTTGTCTAGCTTTGTCAGGCGAGGGATCTCCAAAAATGACTTTGCAGCCAGCTGCGTGGAAGGCACGCACGATCCAGGATGAAATCTGGGAGGCGCCGTGGGTCATGACAACAACTTTGGAATCCAAGGAATCGCGTGGCAGCGGTCTCGAGGAGGGCACAAAATGGTAGGGTGCTGGTGGTGCCTCGGCCACTGTTGCCAATGCCAGCATCGTTGCCTTTGTTCCGTTTGGAGTGGATGAGGCCTGCCGACGGGCCTCTGATGCGGGACTTGTGAAGGGATTGTTGGGGATTGGATCTGGCTTGGGTATATCGAACTTGATAGGCTCTGATTGGATTGGATCTGACTTGATTGTGTGTGACTTGGTTTCTGACTTGGTTTCTGACTTGGTTTCTGACTTGGTTTCTGACTTGGTTTCTGACTTGGTTTCTGACTTGGTTTCCGACTTGGTTTCCGACTTGGTTTCCGACTTGGTTTCTGACTTGGTGTCCGACTTGATCGTGTCCGACTTCCGCTTCGATGCTTTGGCCCGTCGTACTGGCTTGATAGAGGCGGCGGTATGTATCCTGCTCAATACCAGTTGTGGTGGTAGTGGTGGCGGAGGTGGTTCAGCGCTTATCGGCTCTGTTGATGCTGTTGTTTGTATCATACTAAACGTCAGAGGCGCTGGTGTTGGTGTTGGTGCTGGTACTGGTGCTGGTGCTTGTTCAGAGATAGAGACGGTCGAAGCAGTGGTTTGGATATCGCTGAATGTCAGCCGCGGCGGTGGGAGCGGCGGGGCCGACGACCAGAGCTCAATCATGCTGTTGGAGCTGGAGGCCGCCCGCGTATGCTCGCTCCCGCTCCGCTTTCCTCGTTTGGGTGCATCTGCCAATTCAAACCGATGAGGAGCTGGTTTTGTCACTGTTCTTCGCCTGGTTCTGGGGGGGGTAACCAGGAGTGCATCTGCTGCTCCATTGGGGGTCGTAGTGACCTCTGGATGAACCCCATTTGTGGTTGCTGCCTCGGACGACGACGAAACATCCTCGAAGCCAACCTTGGTCGGGCTGCTGGTCCTATTTGATGCCGGCTTGGATACCTGGCTTGATGGAGAACTCAGAATCCTGGGCTCCTCATTGGCCCACGGGTTGCCTAGTGCCGCTTCAGTCAAGTCGGCAGCTTTCGAGACGGCGGCCTCAGGAGACTGCGCCGCCGTCTTCTTCCTCATCGTTTCCCTCATGGCTGCTGAATGGAGCGATCAAAGACTTATCTGTACAGAAAAAAGGGGAGAGTTGATGAGGCCAACAGGGATTCTTACCAGGATTCTGTATGCCCATGCCTCAGGTCGGCACAATTTCCCCGACTGGCCCAGCCTACACCAACCTACGCCCACCTGCGCCCGCCTAAAGCCCAGCCTCATCCCTCCAACTTATTCGCGCAGGGGCGCTGTGCCGAGCGCCGAGAAAGGCTAATTGTCAACTTTGTTTGGGTAATTCACAGCGATTGGTTGACACCCACGTTAATTCCTCTGCACTAAACTTAAGTCCTCTGGTTATACACCTCCAACGTGGTTTTAATTGTTAGCACGGCGCCAGAGCTAACCAAAAGCAGGGATGATAAACGATGATCCATACCAGTACTAAACTGTATTTGTCAGTGTGGCAA